>PVJC01007573.1:0-51045 GCA_004026665.1 Murina feae
GCCACAGTGGGCAGCGTGGTGGAATTCCACACCTGTGACAGAAGCTTCTAGAGACCTTTGGCTTGAAACACACACTTAGCCAAGTTCTTCAGAACCATCTTTTTGTGCTGCCCCCTGCTGGAAGCCAAAAAGAGACCATTGCAGAAAGCTCCTGTCTGCTGTCTTCTCCGTGTAAGATGTAACGTGCCAAGGTGGGGAGAGGTGAAGTCCAGCCACATGTGGTTTTCATGTTGGACGTCATCTACTCATCAGTCAGCCTGTGGTGTCCTTACCTGGGAGACCTCAGGTTCCATGCGTCCAAAACCACACTCATTCCCCCAGACCTCCACCAGTTGTTCTTCTACTCTGTTCTCTCCTGCTTCTTTCTTCTCTGTGTACCCCTTCTTTCATTTATTCTGCAAGTTCGGGCTTTTCACTGGTTCTCCCTGCCTTTTGAGATTCTGGTTAACTCCGATAGCAGTGTCATCCTGACCCATTTACCCAAGCGACCAACCTTGGCATTTCTCAACTCATTCCCCCCATTCTCTGAATCTAATTAAGGTCCAGTGCAACGGGGTCAGCAGTCCCTTAACCTTCCCCCTGAACTCCAGTCTCACCCCCTCTACCCAGCTCCCAGGGCTACCTTCCTGTACCACCACCAGTGGTTCATGTCACTGCCCTATATGTAAACCTTCATGGTCGATGAATTAAATCCCAAACTCCTTGGCGTGGACTTAAGGCCTCCCACCACCCAGCCTCACCTAGCTTTCTGTTGTATGTCCTGCACTCGCCTTGGCACTGCACTCGACCACATCGATCTGCTCCCAAGATGCTCACACCACCATCCACCGTCACATCTTTGAGCCTTTGTGCCTGCTGGTCCTCCACCAGGCATGGCCCTCTCTTCTCTGTCTGGTGGAGTTGTGCTCAGAAGTAAGCATACACATTGTCCATCGGATGTCAGCTACTCCAAGAAACCTTCCCTCCACTGTGCAGCTACCACGTGGCTCCACAGCTCTGTCATGGCACCTGTCGGCTGTGTTATAGTTAGTTCTCTACTTGCCTGTCTCCCCCTCCAGACTATGTCCGCAGTGTGCAGCCCACGTTTTCTGGGTCAGGCCTTACTTCCAGTAGCTTGTTTCAATGGTGACATGAGTTAGGTTCGTATTTGTCAGCCCGTATGGCTCCAGGCTCGCCATCTCCATTGTTCCTCAGGCCTCCTTAGCGGCTCCCAAGCTTTATATCCCAAGCTGAAAACCTTGCAGTTCCCCAAGGTCACTGGGCTCTGTCCTGCCTCTCGCTCTGGCTTGGATGCCTTGCCCTGTTCTACTGGTAAAACTCAGTTCATTCTTCAAAAAAAGCCACACACACCCAGCTCAGATGCCTCGTCTTCTTTTTGCTTACTCCAGCTTGCAACAAGATAAACTAATAAAAATAGCTAGTATGTGTGTGGCAGGAACTGTACCCCCCAGGCCCTGTTCTGAGCATATGGGGCTTGCCGCAAGTGAGTGCTCAACCAGTGACACCTAATATTATTTTTATTTTAATAATGAATTGCATTATGTTCATTGCAGTGTTGATATGTTTCTTCAAAATTACTCTTTTCTCTCTCCATTTTTGTCCTTTATTGCAGCTCATGTATTTCTCCATCCAGAGCAGAGGCTGGTTCTCTTCCGCAGGACTCGGCTGTAATGACCGGTTGCCTTTGTGACCAGGGATTGTGCTTGAGAGTAGAGAACTTGTGCAGGAGAAGAATAGGATTCTGTGTTAGGAGTGAGTGTTGGAGAATGAAAAGAAGCTGAGAAGTGTTCAGCCTCCCCAGACCCCAGTTTGCTCCCCCCTTTTGTTGTCCTACATAATAAGCGAATTTCCCCGTCTGTCCCCCACGGAAATGCTTGAAATGCAGGCTTAAACATTTCCCCTTCATCAGCTGTGGGAGGATTTGTTTTATCTTTGATGAAAGGAGGAAGTTTCCTACAAATGCATTGGATAGTATGGTCAACAAGATGAGCAAAGCTTCTAGCACTTCACTTCCTCCAGACTGTCTAGCGTAGGGGCTTAGGAGGCCTCAGGAGAGCAGAAGCTAAAAGAAGGTTCCAGTAAGAGTCTGAAGTTCCCCCATGCTTAATCTCGAAGGTAATAGAGGCTCTCTGTAATCTGCAAAAGCCATCAACTTGGGCTCTGTATTGGACTGGGTTCTCCAGAGAAACAGATGCAATAGGAGATGTGTGTGTGTGTGTAAATATGTGTACTTATAAATGAAGAGATTTATAATAGGATTTGGTTCATGCAGTTATGGAGCCTGAAAAGTTCCAAGATCAGCAGTAGTCAGGCTGATCCAGGAGAACTAATGCTGTAAGTTCCAATCCAAGTCTGAGTCCAAAGCAGAAGACAGATGCTCAAAGGCAGGAAGGGAGAGGTAAATGCTCCCGCAGCCTGTGTTCTGTTCAGGCTTCCTCAGGTTGCGTGAGGCTTACCAGCGTGGGGTGGGGTGGGGACCAATTCACTTTACTCAGGCTAGTGATGCGCATGTTAATCTCACCCAGAAACCCCCTTGCAGACACACCCAGAGTAATGTGAACACATATCTAGGCACCTGCAGTCCAGTCTAGTTGACATAAAATTAACCAGCACAGTTGCTTGCATGTGCTTGCATGTGCACGCGCTCTCTCTCTCTCTCTCTCTCTCTCTCTCTCTGTTTCTCTCTCTCCCTCTCTCCCTCCGTCCATCCCTCCCCCTCTCTGTCTCTGTCACAGTCTGTCTGTCTTTTGATGATGTGGTTCAGTGTCCTGGCCTGTGAGTGTTTGGCAGCTTAGCTGCAAGTCTGCAACTTGATACTGGAATTCTCCATTTCGTCCCAGGTTCTTCCGTTTACAGCTGGCGTCACGACTTCTTGTTCTGTATTAGAACCACAGCCCTCAGCTTATTTATTTATTTAGCCAAAGCACACATGGTGTGTGAAATTCCATGCATAACATACTTCTGTGGGCATGCCCAAAGTTTGGCACTTCCTCCCCCTTACCCCCACCCCCATGTTTCCCAAGAAATAAAGCAAGTGAGCTCCACAGATGCCTTGTGACACGTTGTTCGTAAAAGCGCTTTACAAACTTGGGAGGAAATCCTAGGTGTTCATCAGAAATGCAGCGTACCCTGGTCAGGGGTGGGTAAGACATGCAGTCCCCACTTAGCTCATGTACTTCAACTTGCTCCCCTCAGGGGAGCTGATCAAAAACAGGTCCATGTGCTGCTATGAGTTATATTTGAAAAATAAGTGATTTGCAAACTTTCCTGTAAGTGATATTAGTAATAGATTCCTTGTTGTTTGTCTCCTCTTTGAGGTCATCACACTAGACCGCTCTTTAACGCCGGGGCTGTGGATCCTGAGAGGTGCATGCCCTTTTGGTTCATGGTGGTTGCAGACGCGGCCCCGGAACTTAAAGCTGTGAAGATCACCGTGCTTAAAATCAAAGCATGTAGCTCCAGAAGTGTGGGTGATCTCACACTTTGCTCCGAAGGAAAGGTGATGGGCATAGGACTCCTCGTTCATCCTGGCCCTTCCTATTCCAGAATGTTCCTTTTGACCTCTTAACTCTTCCCAGATTATAAAAACGGGACTGTGAAAGCTTGCTCCTGGATCTGCCAGATCTCACGGTTAGGTCACGGGGCTTTCCCTGTTCGCAGTACGGGGGACCGTCCCCCTCGTGTCTCTAGCCTGTGTTCTCTGGCCCTGTGTTGGCGAATCGGAGTTAGGGAGTGATGCAGGGGCTAAAGAATTCAGCAGGGGCCTGGAGAAGGGCTTCTCAACTTGGCGCTGTTGACACTCTGAGCAGAGAGTGGGGGTGGGGGAGGTATGCCCTGTGCATTGTAGAATGTTTAACAGTATCCCTGCTCTCCACCACTACGCTCTACCTACTACATGCCAGGAAGACCTGCTCTTCCTAGTTGTGACAACCAGAAATGTCTCAGACATTGCAGGACGTCCCCAGGGAAACAATCAGCCCCAGTTGAGAACGGTTGGCTTGAGGCAAGCACTCAGCGCCGAGCAGGCGGGCGACAGCACTCCACAGATCAACGGAAAGGTGGGGTGCAGGTTCCCAGAGACACATGGGGGGAGACTTGGCAGGACTGAGCAGGAAATTGCCCACGGAATACAAAGGAGTAGAGGAAATGGAAGACAACGAGACGATTTTACTTGTTTAACACTTTCTCCTTTCCTTTTCACTCACTTCTCCACATCGTTTACAGAACTGAGTGTTTGAAATGATGAGTCTTTTCTTAATGGGTAGAGCTAGGGAGTTAAGTCTTCCACTGAAACCTGCACACACCAGTTAATTCTGATAGCACCGTTCTGATGTATTTAGTGCAAACACACTCAGGGTGGAGCACAGATTGCCGTGAACAGGGACAGGAACTTGGCTAAAATGCCTTGACTGGAGTCTGGCCTCAGTGCCTCAGTGATAGGGTGTCGACCTATGAACCAGGAGGTTATGGTTCCATTTGCCGTCAGGGCACATGCCCAGGTTGCAGGCTCGATCCCCCACTGTGTCAGAGGCAGCTGATCAATGATTCTATCTCGTCATTAATGTCTCGCTCCCTCTCCCTTCCTCTCTGAAATCAATAAAAAATATATATATTTTAAAAATGCCTTGACAGGAAGGTCCTGTTTGTAGCTCAGGGCCGTTTCGGTGACTTGGAGACCTCCCTGTGCCTTGTACCCTACGTAGGCTTGAAGCCCGGTTGGATCAGAACAGAGAGAGTCAGGCAGCCAGTTGGAACCTAAGGTTGCCTGCCCCGAGCTTCCTGATCAGAGAGCACGAGCTGGTGGCTGGTGAGTCAGAAGCTGGGACGGACGCTCCTGGGTCAGTGTCGGGAGCCGCAGGGGCAGCCGCCAGCGTGGGTTCTGGCTCGGCCTCCTCAAGGCGCCTGGCTTTTGATGTGAGACCGTGTGTGTCATGCCTGTCTGCCCTTTAAAGAGAAACAGATTTGTGGTGGGAAGTTAACAAATAATGAAATAACAAAAGAGATGCGAGGAAAGAAACAGTTTGGTAAATGGGGTTCACCCAAGTCTCACGTTCCCCTGTGAGAAGGGCCAGACTTGATACAGGCCTGCGAAGTGGGGTGGTGCGCCCCATGCCCCGCCTTGCTTCTGGAATGACGGAAGCAGCCCTGTGAAGAGTCAAGGATGGGGGCTTCTGTGCGCTTTGCGCCTTTCACTCGTGCAGTGACTTGTGAAATGAAAGGAAAGCATCTTTTCCTCCTTGAACTTCTGGGTATTTCCTTTTTCTGCTCATTTACTCCTTCTGCAAACACGTGCTGGACTGCGAAGCCGACACAGGGCTTATGTGGCGCTGGGGTGACGGTGGTTTCTGCTCCCTCCCACCCCCGCATCATGAATACACATTCTCTCTGTCCCCGCGGACGCCAGGGGCGTTAGTAACACGGCACGGGCTGCAGGTGGCCAGTGGAGGGAATGCACAGGAAGTCCCCGAGCCCAGCCCTCAACAGACCTCACGTCCTCCACCGCGTCCCACAACATGGTCCTGGTTCCTGTAGCTCCGGGGTCTTTACTGGTGAAGCAGAATCTTCATCAGGGCCTTCCCTTACAGTTGAGCTGTTCTGCATACCCTTTGCCAGGTGATGGACTGCTGGGACATTCCCCCAGGAAGCTCTCTGTCCTCCTCTCCCTAATCACAGATTTGGTATTAGCCAGAGGCCACACTGCTCTTCTCCCTGGCTCTGAGGAACAGCCAGTTAGTGTCTCATGGCTACGTGTATGCATGTATGTGTTGTTAAACTTTCCCTTCAACAAAGGAAACCCGACCCTGAACACAATGGAAGGGACTGGAAAGAATTCCCTGGAGAAGCCAGGGAACTGCTGACGGCTGGCATCAGTTTTCTTTCCCGTGAAATGTTTCCACTCGAACGCTCTGACTCCAGCCGGAGCCTGGCACCAGCGGAGGTTTTGCAGCAGAGAAGTTTCTGAATGCTGGCCTTGCCCTGACCCGTGTTCAGATCATTTGTTTCACCAAGAGTATGTATTTCGAGATAGCAAACTCGATTAGTTCACATCCAGCACTTTAATTGCTGATTCGGTCTTCGCGTGATGGGGCCTGGCCTGAGGTAGGGCTACCTCGAGGCTGCCAGGACTTTTCCTAAAAGAAGAGGCCTTCCCCGTTTTTTCTTTAATTATAAAAGCAGAACTACATGTACATGATGAAAAAATGTTAAGCTGTCCTAAAGGAAGTAACAGAGGTGTAATTCAGTAACCACACATCCTCTTGGAATATGAATATATATAACATTTCCTCTGTGCATTGATAATCATGAGTGGATGTATGGTATAATTTATGTCTTATTTACTTAAAAAATTGACTTGTAAACTCTATACTTGACTATCTTTTCCTTTCAGAACACACGGGGCAGTGTTGTATTCCATTGAATGGATAATAACATAATTTACTTACCCAGTTCTCTCTAGTTACTCATCCATCCCCTAGTCTTTTGCTCTTTCAGATATTGCTGTGACAGCCATTCCTGCACGTGCATGCATATGTGTATGATAAACTTCCAGAATTGGAGTTGCTAGGCCGAAGGGTAGGTGCATTGTGCACTTTGATAGACATTGCCAAGGTCCTTCCTGTAGAGGACAGAGCTGGGATCGCTTCGCAGAAAGTGTCAAACTCCAGCTGCCGACAGCCCACCTCCAATGCTGCTAGTTTCCTCTTTCCAGAAACTCTTGCTGCTCCTTAATGCAGAGCCTGCAAGCAAGTGACGACGGAGCATAAGACAGCCCTGATAAGAAGCAGGAACGACGGTTGGTGAGACAGATGACCCCTGGGGTCCTCAGTCTCTCATCTGCTCCGTCATTGTGGGCAAGGCGATTTGTGTCGCCACACTTGAGGCTTTCCCCAGGCACGGTTCTAGTTTGGAGATTCAGGGGCCTGTCTTCTGGGAGTGGCTTCAGCGGGAGGCAACATGCCAGAACCAGACTTTCCGTTTCTAGATCATTAACAGAGTGGGAAGGCTCCGGGGCAAACGGCCCTTCCCTGGGCAGGAGACATTTTCAGACTTCATAACAGTTTACTTAACTGTGCATCATCCTCTTTGCTCCTTTAATGCCAAATACATTCCCTAATTAGAAGGGCCTCAGAGTGAGGGATGGGGTAATTATGGTTTCCATTACAATTAGCTTGGAAATGGCCCTCTGGTAAAAAAAAAAAATTAATAATAAATCTGAAATGTTGGACCAGAGAATTGTCTGGAGAGGGAAGAAATGCAAGATGCGAACTTCCAAAGGCTCACACTCATGTTGATCTAGCCGATGTTTGTCAGGAAAACAGCCTGGTCATATGGCAGAGCCCGAGTTGGTCTTCTGTTTTAGTTCCTTCAGATCAGCCCCTCCGCCACCTGATACCTTACAGGTTGATGTCTTAGCCCCACCTTGCACGGGACCAAGAGCGCGGATCCACCTAATGTAGCACTCCCTGGCATTTTTGTACATTCAAGAACCAATGTGAAGAAGATCTGCGGTTTAGATTTCCCAAGAAGGAAATGGATTAAGATTTATTTTCTCTGTTTCCAACCTCTTATTTTGTGAAATTTCAAACCTGCAGAAAAGTTGAAAAGTAGTACAGTGAGTGCCCATCATACACCCCTCAACTAAATTCACCAATCCTAAACATTTTGCTACATTAAGTTCCTTAAGTGCTGCTGCAGGTCTGGGAGCTTATTTTTCAGAATCTCTGACATAAATCTATCCATGTGTATGGATGGTGGGTTTACTTTTTTCCTGAACTATTTAAAAATAGGTTGTATACATCATGTTATTTCACTCCTAAACATATCAGTATGTGTCTCCTAAGAGCAAGGATGTTCTTGTCATAATAATAATATCAGTATAACAAGGGGTCCCAGACTGCGAGAGGGCACAGGCCAGGCTGAGGCCCCCCCATCCCCAGTGCACAAATTTTTGTGCACTGGGCCTCTACTATTAGTATAATACCCAAGAAATGTAACATTGACAAATGAAGGGTGTAGGTCAGTTGTCTTGTAGAATTTCCCAGTCTGAATTTGTCCAATTGTTACCTCATGATTAGATTGAAGTCAGACATTTTGACAAGAATACTAGCAAGGTGATATGTATGTCCTATTGTGTTTTACCAGGAGGCACATACTAGTGTTATTCCATTACCAGTGTCTAGTCTATTTGCGATAACAAAAATACCAGAGACTGGATGCCTTAAGTAACAAACATTTGTCCTGGAGGCTGGGAAGTTCTAGATCAAAGCACCAGCCGATTCAGTGTCTGGAGAGAGCCGGCTTCCTGGTTCATAAATGGCTTCCTTCTTGCCGTGTCATCACGTGGCTATAGGAGGCCAGGGCACTCACGGGTGTCCGTTGTCTAAAAACATAATCTCATTCACGAGGGCTCCACTCTCGTGACGTAATCACATCTCAAAGGTCTTATCTCCTCATATTATCACACAAGGGTTAGGATTCAACATAGGAATTTAGGGGGAGACACAGACATTCAGGTAAATCTGGTGAAGGTAATATCTCCCAGATCTCATTCTTGCAAAGGTGTTTTAAGCTTGTAATTAACAAGCAATATGTGGTGTAGTTCTTTAGGACCGACCATAGGAATATTCTGTTCCCAATAACCTGTCACCCAATGGCTTTACCATCCTTTGATACATTCATGATCCTTACCTGAATCTGTTTTTATATTGGTCATTGCAGCATGTAGATCTTTAAATTGCCACTCCTTCTACATTTATTAGCTTGTGTTCTTTTATAAGAGACCCTTGCTTCCCCCTGATTTTTAGTATCACTTCAGACTCACGGATTTAAACAATTTTTTTTTATTGCTGTAGTCCACTAAATTCATTATTTTTTTAGAGCTCCAATTATTCAAAACTCAGTAAATCGGAATCTTTCAAGATGGTTCTCAGGTCCTTTTAACATGTCCCTAATATTCTTTGAATACTTCTTTGCTTCTTTGACACCCTAAGATGTTCAGGCGCAACATGGCCTTTCCCTGCCCTGGTCTTGAAATCAGCTATTTCTCTAAGAATCCCTGCTTCCTTTTGGTGGAGAAATAGAATTTAGAAACCAGGATCTAGGCATAGAGTGTGCTTATTGCTAAGGGTGTCACTACTTCCAGACACTCAGTGGAAGGAACGAAGAATTTTAGATGTGTTCTAAAGCCTTGACGTCACGGAGGTATGTTTGAGTCCCATCCCAGGGCGCTTCCGTACTTCCCTCGTTGCATGTTTGCGTCCCTCTCTGTCCCACAGTGAGAACTTTCTTTACAGATCTACAACGCTGATATCATGACCAACAATAAACCTATTACGTCAAGTTCAAGATGTCTTTTAGATTCCCTTTGTCCTTTGACTACATGTAGATAAGGGTGAACACCCAGAGAGAACTGTATCCAAGTCTTTTGAATGACTTCACTCTTTTGTACAGATAATGTAATGATTATCATATAGAGTTAGGTTCACATTCAACTCCAGGATTTGCTTTTTCCCTCATGCTTTTTATGTGGTTTTATTAGTTTAATATGGAAAATATTTAGCCCTGGCCAGTGTTCTCAGTGGTTCGAGCATCCGCCTGCAGATCGAAGGGTCTCGGGTTCGATTCCCAGCCCTGGTTAGGGGCATTTGTAGGAGGCAACCAGTCGATGTGTCTCCCTCACGTCGATGTCGCTCTTTTTCTCTCTCTCCCCTCTCTCCTCCCTCCCTTCCACTCTGTCTGAAAAATCAATGGAAAAAATATCCTTGGGTGATTATTAAAAAGAAAATATTTACATGGTCCAAAAGTCACAACTGTATAAAACAATAACCCAAGAGACATCTCACTTCTACCAGAAGTAACCCTTTTCATTGCTTTCTGATTTGTCCTTTCTGCCTTCCTTACTGTGAAAGTAACCAGCACCTACCTGTTAGGCCTCGTCTATATGCACCTACAGGAACGGCCTGAGCTGCTGGCTCTCAGTGTCAGCCACCTTAGAAACAGTGAAATGTGGCGTTATCGTCCCTCGCTCTGTTAATCTGCTTCAGTTTTGTCTCCGACAAATGGCAAAGCACCCGTGGGAGGGTAATTAACCAGTGACTGGCAGGACCTGAGGTGTAGGCCCTTCAAATAGAATGAAGATGTCGGCGTTTAGTGTTGATGGTCCATTTAATGGCTTTTGAGGGGAATGGAGCCGACAGTATCGCCGGAGCGGATCCGGGTCCATGAAACAGATTTTGACTAAGCAGATAAGTTGCTTCTCTGGCAGGCCTGCGAGTGCAGCTGTTGTTTGTACTGGAGTAATTTGGGTTTTCCTTTCCTTTTCATGCAATATTATCTAGTTTTATCCCTTCCTGCCTAAGAATTGCAGGGAACAAACTTTTTCTTTGGACTAAACATCTTGGGGAAGTTAACTTTCCACATTTGTTGTTGTTGTTCTTTACTTGACATTAAGGAGTTTTTATAAACAATTAAAACTAGGAGAAAATCCAAACCAAAAATTCCCCTAAACTCCAGATGACCTCCGGAGGACTCTCTGCCAGTATTTCTAGTCTTGACTCCTTTGGTGAACGTAGGGAGTGACTTTTTATCCCACTTCCAAATGACAACCTGTGAGTTATTGGCGAATATGGATAAACACATCTATTGCATTAAACATGGTTTTGGAGTTGGACTGAGAAGAGTTAATCTTCAAACTATAGCTGGACAGGAAGCTGGATCTGAAGGTATTTCCTGGAATGACTGGGTCCTTTTTTTGGCTGGTGAGTGTTCTTAGTGAAGAAACTCTCCCAGACAGTGGAGGTGGGGTGGCCTTTGAACCAGATCCTTCCAGTATTAAATCGCAGTGTCATTTCTTCTTTGGAGCAGGATGTCCATTTTGATCAGGTCAGGTGCTTAGAGGAAATAAACTCTGAAAACCGATCGTTGCTGGATATAGGATAGAGAGGGAAGTGTGAGGTTTTCCCTGGTATTTTCCATACCTGTCATGCCGTTCACGGTATTTTTCTTTTGTGTACTCACTTTTAAAGTTTAGATTTATATCATTAAAAAGGGAGCTGAGCAGGTGTCTGAGAAATGTTAATCATTCATTGACATCAAACTAAGACTTTTCCCCTGAAGTAATTGGAAGGACGAAAAGAAAACTGAAAAAGGGATAATATTCAGTCACTATTTGATTCAAGGTTATTTAGTGGGGTATACTTGTGCCACCTAAAACAATATCTCTATCAGGTATAATTAAGGAATTCCACTTAGAGAAACACTGCCCAGTGACATATTTTTAAAAAATATATTTTTTTATTGATTTCAGAAAGGAAGGGACGGGGAGAGAGAGAGAGAAACAGCAATGATGAGAGAGAATCATTGGTTTGGTTGCCACACTAGAGCCTACAACCCAGGCATGTGCCCTGACTGGGAATTGAACCGTGACCTACTGGTTCATAGGTAGATACTCAACTACTGAGCCATGTCGACTGGGCCCAATGCCGTATTTTAACTGCCCTGGTGATATTTGGGGAGATGGTAACCATGGGTACAGAGAGGTTTTTATGTTCAACTTTTTAGAATGTCCTTTAATCTAGTTTGGCATATGTTTCAAAAACTTATTTCAGATCAAAACACTGAGGTTTCTATAGAAACAGAATACATGTGTCATACCCTAATCCATGTTCAAAAGAGGATTTAGGTTGACTTATAAGGAAGTATAAAATGCAGCAGGATAAAATAAAGGGGAGTCAAAATAAGATGAACAAGGAAATAAAATGTATAAGAAAATAAGGAAAGGGAGGACAAAATAAAATTATCATGATACTCAAAATGTGTCTCATGGTGACCTCTATACCTTATATCTGCTACCTGGGGACATAAACCTTTAATGAGAAAGGAAAACTGTCTATTTCATGGCTCCCAAGGTCTGTAAGATAAAGCAAAACCGACTGCTCTGAAAAGCATGAACATTTCTTCCAGGAACCCTCATGGGGAAGAATTTATATTTGTTGAGAGATGCCTTCAACAATATCTTATTGTAAGCGTATAATTTTTAAAGATAGTCACTGGTAGACTCTACTGGCATTTCACCACAGAGAAATTTAGTAAAACTGCTTCTGGGCGTGGTCAGTATGAAGCTGAGTGCCTCTCTGCCTTAAAGTAGGCACATGTTTTAGATTATCTAGAAGTGTATTCTTCCAGCATTCCTCCCTGGATGTGGTTTCTCTCAGGAGAATGCCAGTGCGTTGAATATTATACTTCCTAGGTTTGTCTGGACCATGGGTGAAATGGGGGTAGGTTGGCATGCTCGTGTGAATCCCAAGGTGCTCCATAGAACAGGCTGGGGGGACCAGGACTCCTCTCAGAAACTCATTTGAATGTGCTCCCATCAATAGATGGGGAGTAGCGAGTGACCGAGTTCCCAAGGCCCACGCAGTGTGGCAGGATATGAGACTGAACAGTTTAATACGCGTAAACCAGTCCGTCACCTTGGCCAAGAACGGAAACCCTCCACCAATCCCTCGCAGACCACCCAGCTTTGATCTGTTTCCTGGTGAACTCCGTGATGGTAACTAAAGGAAGCAGTTCGTCACATGGGGTTGTTCCTTAATCTACAAATCCGCTGAAAGCTGGGAAGTGGAAGTGTCTACCAAAAATAACTTTAGCTTTAGAATAGTTGGTGTTTAGTCCTTCAGTCAGTTGTCCGTTCAAAAGATAAACTTGCATCATAGATGGTGAAAGAAAGGCCTGTTGTTCTAGAGAGGCACGTGCCCAGCTCATCCAGAAGTGGGATCAGTTATTGAGTCACTGGAAACAAAGAGGAGAGGCCAGAATGGAAACCTGTTGGAATCTGATTGAAACTGCTGCCTCAGGAAAGCATTTCGCACTGTGACTGTCACCCTGGTACAGTCCAGGATCCCAGTGAGCCTCTGTGGTCTGGAGTTGAGTTCATGTCCTTGGCTTATGACCTTGTCCTATCTGAGGAGCCATGAAGCTCTATCAAAGCCACAGATCATCTGATGTTTCTGGTTGATTTCTCACAGAGTGGTTAAAAAGTAGATGGGGTATGCCCTGGCCAGTTTGGTTCAGTGGATAGAGTGTTGGCCTATGGACTGAAGGGTCCCGGGTTTCATTCCAGTCAAGGGCACATACCTCTATTGCAGGCTCCATTCCCGGCCCCGATTAGGGTGCTGCAGGAGGCAATGTCTCTCTCACATCGATGTTTCTATCCCTTCCCTCCTCAAAAAATTAAAAATGGAACTCCCTTTTGACCCAGTGATCCCACTTCTGGGAATATATCCCAAGAAACTAGAAACACCAATCAGAAAGGACATATGTATCCCTATGTTCATAGCAGCACAATTTACCATAGCTAAGATTTGGAAACAGTCTAATTGCCCATCAACAGATGAATGGATTAGAAAACTGTGGTACATCTACACAATGGAATACTACGCTGCTGTAAAAAGGAAGGAGTTCTTATCATTTGCAGCAGCATGGATGGAACTGGAGAGCATAATGCTAAGTGAAATAAGACAGTCAATGAGAGAAAAATACCACATGTCCTCACTCATCTATGGATAATAATAACTATTATAAACTGGTGAACAAAAATAGATCCAGAGGCAGAGCAGCATCAAACAGACTGTCAAATTACAGCAACAAGGACAGGGAGGGTTGGGAGAGGGTGATAGATCAACCAAAGGACTTTTATGCATGCATTTAAGCATAACCAATGGACACAAAACACTGGGGGTAGGGGAGCTGGGAGAAGGGTGGGGGGAAAAAGAGATATATGTACTAATCTTTGTAATACTTTATGTAATAAAAATTGGAAAAAATCCATATCTAATCTAATAAAAGAGTAATATGCAAATTTCCCATCACTCCAAGACACAGAAACCACACCCACTATCCAAGCCACGCCCACAAGCCAATCAGAGCAGCTGTATGCAAATTAACCCAGCCAAGATGGCGGCCAGGAGCCACGGAGCTGGACCAAGCAGGAGGCTTCCATTGCAACCGCCTGACTAGGCCGGTAGGCCTCTGCTCAAGCAACAATGTTTCAATTATAGAAGCCACAGAGCTGAAGTAAACAGGAGGCTTCCGTTGCCTGCGTAGGCCTCCGTTCAAGGTAACAAAGTTTCAATTATAGAAGATAAATAAACCCCAGAAAACTGATTCCAGCCAGCCTTGCTGGGACTTGGGTCAATGGGAGCTGTGAGTAGCCTGAAAACAGCGCTCAGCCCCTCACCCAGGTTGGCCATACCTCCATGGGGTGAGGGTCCCCACTGGGGGGCTTGGCCAGCCTACAAACAGCCATCAGCCCCTCACCCAGGCTGGCCAGGCACGCCAGCAGGTGGACATCCCCTGAGGGGTCCCAGACTGCGAGAGGGCACAGGCTGGGCTGAGGGACCCCCCCAAGTGCACAAATTTTTGTGCACCAGGGCCCTAGTATATATATAAAAGCCTAAGCAACCATTATGACAGAACAACCAGAACGACTGGTTGACCAGTCGCTATGACGTACACTGACTTCTAGGGGGGAGATGCTCAATGCAGGAGCTGCTCCCTGGTGGTCAGTGCATTCCCACGGCCAGCCAACCTTCCCCGGTCCCTCCCCCTGTCAGGAAACTGGCAGGCCTCCAGGCCCCGACTGACAGCTGGCAGGCCCCGGCTGGCCCAGCCCTGATCAGCACTGGGTGAGATGGCCTTGATGGGCCCTGATCACCCACCAGGCCTAGGAACCCCACCTGTGTACGAATTTCATGCACTGGGCCTCTAGTAAATAAAATAATCAATGGGAAAATATCCTCAGGTGAGGATTACCAAACAAACAAACAAATAAAAAAATACAACTGGTGTGAAGTGGCCTACCCCTCATATAAAATATCGGCCAGAGAAACCCCAAATGATCAGGGTTCTCTGTTGCCTCTTTTGTCAGGACTGGGTCAGCCTCACTTTACTGTGGATGATCTGGCCAGGCCTTATAGACTAATTAGCTAGACTCTGCCATGGTCCAGGTGAACTTGGTCTTCTAGATATGGGGCAGGCTCAGCCATAGAAAGTGGACTTTCTAGTGAAAGACAAATACTTAACAAGACCAATGGAGACATATTTTAAGATCTGGTAGGTTCTCGCCCAATGATGTAAGACTCTTCTCCTGTGAGAGCATGCCCATTCAGGATCCCAGTGGTAAGGACCTTAATGAGAAAGCATTCCTGGGGGTTTAGTGTTCGCATTGTGCTCACAAGAGCCTTACTTGACACTGCCGTCTCCTCTTACATACGGTTTTTGGCCTTTGCTTTCTTCAGCCATCACGGAAAAGAACTTTGGCAGATGGAGGCCGGTCGGGGCCCTCTTATCTCCGTCTCCCCTAGGGACTGCTGTCGAGTTGCCTGTCTCATACGTCAGGAATGGTTTTCTGCTGGTTTTGATTGAGTTCTCTGGCACACTGGCTAGGGTTTGTTACAGCACTTACGTTCCCCCTGCCAAGGTACACAGTCTTTAGACCTAAAAGCTTGTTTTATGATTTCCCCCCCTCACTAAGCATAATTTATTCTGCATATCCCCTGGCAGAGCTAACCGCTGTCGGTACTTGGCTGGCGGAACTGCTGGTGGATCAGATGGGCCATGTTGGTACTTGTTGGAGAATGGGAGCACTGCCTCCTTCTGGGGCATGTTTTCAGAGAGCTGATGGGCACAAGTGTACTCATGCATAGAGCCGAGGGGAGAAATAGATCCTAGGGTGGCAGTCCAGTGTTATTAGCCCTAGAGAAAATATTTTGGATTGGGTGGGAAGAGGTTCCTTCCCTCTGCTCCCCTGGATCTCCTTATGACGCTCTGGGACCCAGGAAATTCAAGGGCCGAGAAGAGCAGGGGGGACTGTGAAGGCTCTCAGCCCCTCGTATTACTGTATGTCAGGACACGAATATGGTGTAACTTCTAAAACTTCAGGCGAGCAGATGGGATCATTTAAAATCCCTTTGACTGAAAAATTTCTCAGCACCAGGATTCCCTCTTCCCAGAACCTGCTCCGATTAAGACTTTCAAGTGTTTGAGAAGCCGTAGAGGAGTGAGGCATGGTTGGAAGTGAGAATTAGCTATTCTAGTTTCGTGCATTTAGTCGTTGGATGCTGACTTCGCGCCAGGCACTGTGGTGGGAGCTGGGGCTGCACTGGTGAGCAGAGTGTCGGCCCTGGCCTCATGGGGCTCTGCAGGCCAGTGGGGAGACAGGCGTCACTCAACATGTCACACACATATATAGTGAAGGTCACCACCAGGGCTAGGAAAGCGAGAACCAGGGCTTGGACATGGACTGGGGACCTGTTCTAGACTGGGGTGGGCAGACACGGCTTCCTGAGGCAGATGTTTTATCTGAAGTCTGCCGAATGAGTAAGGAATAACGGGAGGGAGAGGGCATTATGAGTAGAGGGCCGCTATGTGCTAGAGCCTGTATGACTCACATGTCAAGGGATATAAGAATCACCCGGGAGACTTTTTAACATTTACATTTTGGCCTTCTCACCCCAGAGAGTAAGGATCAGAGGGTCAGAGGTGGTACTCAGAAATCTGTCACCCCAGCTTCTTCTGGCACAGGTCTTCCTGGGAAATACCGCCTTGTTGGCGAAGCTCTTTCCTTCCAAGTTCCAGTTTTTGCTGGAGAGAACTCCAGGCCCCCTTCGCAAAGGTGGACGCAGTTAGGTTTGGCATAAGTGTAACCCAAACTGCTTATGGGGACCTTGCCAACATTCTGGTCATGGTGAGTTTTGTTTCCCTGGTGGAGACAACACTGGCTGTGGCCCAGCCCCGTTCTCACTCACGGGGAGAGTCATCGCGATGCCCCAAGGTGGCAGGAGACCTGAGACCTGAGCCAGCAGGGCTTCCTCCTTGGCGCAGAGCTTTCTGGGGGCCGTGGGGCCTCACCGGGCATGCAGGAGTGAGCTGGGTCCCACCCAGCTCTCACCCCCTTTTCTCTGGTACCGGGATTGGAGCCACTGATTAAGCTACATCATGCATTTTCCACTCTCCATTTCAAGTCTCTGGAGAAAGTTGTGACATGCACGCCTTTAAGCTTGTGGAACACTCACTAATCTCCTTTGCAACAGAGAAAGCAGACCTCGGAGCCTCTGCCGCCAGCGGGGCTAGATCAAGCTTAGTGATTGTTTGGGTTTTGTTCTTTTTATTTTGACACTCACCCTCTATTTATGGTAAGCAGCCTTGGTTTGCCATTTACAATAGCAATAAACAGTTTTCTTTCTAAATAGATTTGTGTTTTTAAAAAAAGAGTTCATTTAAAGAAAAATAAGTAAATATGAGAGTTAGAGGCACAAACTGTAAATGATCTTTGTGAACGACCGAGCTTGGGGAATATGGGCGCTGGAAGGAGCCATCTGGATTCTCTATCTCGTTTAATCCTCATAGCAACCCTGTGAGGCAAGACGGTCCTTTTCCCAGTTTACAGCAGAAGTAAATTTCTCAGAGAAGGGAAGTAACTTGTACACAGTTGCCTTCACCACTCTGCTCACTCCGCCTGCTCTTGGCTGTGACTAGGGATGGGCGCTGAGGGGGGGAGGGGGCACACAGTGAACCACACACTTTTCTGGGACCTTTCCCCTTCCCCCTGGCTCTGCCTCCTGCTTTCTGGGCATTTTTCTTTCTGTCTGCAGCTGCGCTTAGAAGCACAGGCAGGGTTCCCCTCGCCACTTGTCCTGGCCTTCTTCCTCATTGCAGCCTGGAGAACTTCGGGTCTCAATTGTTGCCAAGCCAGGAACGTAGCTGAAGACACCGGAATCCAGTTTCTTGCTTTTAGACACAGATTATTCTCTGGGTCATCCGGAGCCCACTTTGAAACTCGACATGTAACAGTTCGGACCTGGTGAAGGTTGACGGGTTTATCCTGTTCTCGAAAATGGTCAGCGTGTCCCGGAAAGCCTGCACGCTCCTTATGGAGAATCAATTTGTGTGCGGTTTCTATTCAGACGGCCTCAGCATTTTAAGTTTCCTAAGCAAGTGATTAGTGGCATAGTCAGGGTCTGATTCACCGGGACATTTCTGTCCTAGAAGAGGGAGTCAGTCCAGTTGCAACCTCAGAAACTTGACACTCGGCCTGTCCTGGTTCTGTGGCACCGGAGCTTCTGGAAAAGCCCGCAGGAAGGTGCTGGCGCACCTGGCCTGGGGGCGGCCACAAAGGACTTGGAAAACTGAAGTTGCTGCAGACGCTCTTGTGTCTGCTTCTGAATGCCATGCCTGCTGTTACACCTGGGGAATGTGCTGTAAAGGATGGGGCAATGTGCTGAAAAGTGGCCATTCATCTTGTCTGTAGAAGAAACTGCTGACTTTCATCCTTCCTGGCTCAGCTCAGGGCAGCCTCTCCTGATGCCAGAGGCGCAGGCCCTCCTGTCCTTGGGAAGGCAAAGGAAAGGAAAGGGGTGCTTTTCTCTGCAGGTTTGTAGCAGTTCATTCACAGCTCCTTTCCCTTCACTCTCCAGTCGGAGAAGCAGGCTGACTTTTCTCACATCTGCGTAGAGGATTTTAGGCTCGCATTTCACAAGAACCGCATCGGGAGGGTTGGCAGTCGGTAGAAAGCCTTAAAGAGGCCCTGGTCCTGCTTTGCTCTGTCATCTTAGATGCATTTCTTGCTCCCATCCCTGCATCCATAGCATACGGACGGACGAGATTCCTCCCCAGGGTCCCTGGGTCCTATGGGGACAACAGAAGGATAGATGAGAATGGGATTTGAAAAGGTTACGAGCAGAATGTAATTTGCTTTTCTTCTGCTGGTGTTTCCAGCAGTGAGGACTTTGTGGTGCACACGGGCCCTCCATGCACACATGCCCACATTTCTGTCTTGGTTAGGAATTGATTTTCAAGGAGCAGACACTCACTCGAGCTGGCATAGATAGATTGGGTCCGGCTCTCAGGACACAGTTGTTAATCCCACGGGCATCAGGTCGGAAGTCAAGTTCAGCTGGGAAACAGCAGAACCAGAGTGGGATTTCGGAAGCAGGTCCCTCTTGCCTTCTTGGGGCTGCACAGCTCCTCTGACTTGCTTCTCTGTTCTCTGACTCTGGTGTCTATCTGCCTCCTTGTCCCTCCTCTGTCAGCTCTCTTTTCCTCTGCTTGTCCTTGGTCCAGCAAAGCTACTCCTGCCTCCACTTGACATGAATTTTTGTCTGTACCTCCATCACTGTCTAAATCAGGTGGGGAATGTCCGGCTCGCGGGCCGCATAAGCCCCTCGCAATCATTTGGTCTCGCCCTGCCAACGCCTTAGAGGTGAGTTAATAAATGTTTGACCATATATGGCAGGCTGATTTTTAAAAATATATATATTTTTTATTGATTTCAGAGAGGAAGTGAGAGGGAGAGAGAGATATAAAGAAACCTATCAGTGCTGAGAGAGAATCACTGATTGGCTGCTTTCTGCACACCCCCTACTGGGGATCGAGCCGGCAACCTGGGCATGTGCGCTGACTGGGAATCGAACTGTGACCTTCTGGTTCAAAGGTTGATGCTCAACCACTGAGCCACGCCCGCTGATTTTTTTTAAGTTGGTAATTTTGTATGGCCCTGGAATGATGTTATAAATATCCAAATGGCCTTTGGCAGAAAAAATGGTTCCCCACTCCTGGTCTAAACAGTACTTCTCCACCTTTTCACATTCCCATCACACGTGGAATATGATCATTGTCTTATGGGGTAAAGAGACGAGCCAGCTTACTACCAGGGCCAAGGACTAGTGGAGGGGACTCAAGGACCGAGATCAGTATGGCACCCGCCCACCCCTGTGTAGCACACTGGCTGGGAAGCTCTAACCTAACTGAATCTATCTTTGTATCCAATTTCTAAATTCCCAGGAGAGCGTATGATTGGTATCAGACCAAGAAAGTGTCCACACCCACGGCAGTCACCCATGGCCCACGGCAGGCACCTATGGAACTAACGTGCCTTCAGGCTCACCACTGTGGGGGCGGGGTGAGTGGGACAGCGACTGGCACCCCAGGTGGAGTGTCCAGATAGCAAGCGGGCTCAGGTACTAATCAGCCTCCTTTCCTCCCTTGAAGGCAGAGACCTTTGTCCTTAATGTCTGTGTCCCCACACCATTTGGCAGATACTAGGTAGGTTTTAGGTGGACGATAGATGGCGGTTGATGAACAAACAACGAGGCATGTGCATGGTGGAGACCTGATGTTCTGCCCAGCTGCATCTTTAAATGTGATACTTGACCCATCAGAGAACTCAGTGACCTCCCCCAGCCCTAGTCACGTCCTTGGACGCTGCTTCACCCTGTTTCTCTAGCACATCCGGCCACCGGGCACTCCTGCCGTCTTCCTCTTTCTTGTTACTATCTGAAGTCTCCAACGGAAAGCAGCTCTGCAGCGAGGCAGGCGCCCCTGTGTTTTCTCTGCGTGAGGCATTTGGAACCAATTGTGCGGTGGCCCCTTGGAGCTAGCTGCTTAGAAGTGAAACAGCACACACCGATGCTGCATTGTAAAAGTGGCTTTCCGGCCAGTGGCTTGAACTTTGTGTTTCTGTGGGAACGCCCATCTACATTTCCTGCTGGATTTTTTTCTTAATGACCAGGCATTACCCTGGGAAATTACACAGTCTTCTTAAAATTCTGCTGATGTGAAGCAAGCAACGGCAGTACCTTTTGGAGATAAGAAATCAACATTCAATAATTGGAAGTAAATTGTTGGTGGTTGACGTCCCCTTGGGAGTGACAAGAGGCCACAGAGGACCTTTGCCTAATTAATACTAGTAGTTCCATCTCGGATCCTTCACTCAGCCCGATCCATCTCGGATCCTTCAGCAGCTCGATTTGGCAGAGAGAGATGTGAATTGATGTTTCTTTGTAAGGGTAGGGAATGTGGTACGTTGTTTTGTATTTATCCCCATATTTATTTCTGTATTGGGTATGTAGCTCTTTTTTATTCTACATGAATCACTTGGATGCATAAATTCAAGGACATATGTTTGTGGCTCTCACACATCTGTCTTGAATTTCATCTTTTCCACCCTGTCTTCTACTTTCCAAACAATTTCTCTCCCTCTCTCCCTCTCTCCTCTCTCCTCTCTCCTCTCTCCTCTCTTCTCTCTCATCTGTTATTTATTTCATTGTGTTGTGGAACCCTTTCATTCCAAGAGCTGGCGGAGGGCATGTACCATGCAAGCCTCCATCTACTTCTGTACGAAGGCATCCTGGAGCATGGCGACCTCAGTGTCTTAGTGTAGGATGCGCTGCCTCTCACCCGGGACACAGCTGGTCCGTAGCAGACTCACTGGTGTGGTTTCAGAGCTGTCGAGGAGCCTGGCTTGCTGGGTTCCCAGTGAGGTAATGCTTCCATCATGGACCAATCCACTCCAATTTACGGAGGACCTGCATGTGCCAGGCTCTGTGCAGAATGGTCCCTTATGCCTTTGGTCTTTGATCTTTTTTTTCCAGGCTGGGAATTTCTCACATCATTGTAAACGTTTCCTTTCCTCCCCTTGTCATTTGGCTGGGGCTCAGTGGGACTTCCTGAAGCAGGAAAGCAGTCACAAGGGGTTTAACTGGGCACTCGGAAGGTTCTGCCAAGAAATAGTCCTCTGTGCAGCCAGGACAAGGGGGAAAAATAATAAAAACCACCCTGATGAAATAATCAAGTAGGAAATTGGAAAGAGTGCTCTGCTGAGTGCTAAGGGCTCTATGGTGGGACAGGTATGGATGGCGCTGAAATGATAAACTTCTCTGTAATTCTCACAAACCACACTTCCTGCTCCTGTTTTCCTTGGGAGAGGGGACCAGGGTGGGAAAGCCCACCCTGCTGACTTGTCATGTGTAACCTTCGGGGTAGGAGGTGTTATGCAACCGCATTCCTGATCGGCTGGAAGCGGCAGGGTTTGGAGCCTGTTGGTAGTGGCCTGATTTCTTTTTTGTTTTGTTTTGTTTTTAAATATATTTTATTGATTTTTTACAGAGAGGAAGGGAGAGGGATAGAGAGTTAGAAACATTTATGAGAGAAACATCGATCAGCGGCCTCCTGCACACCCCCTACTGGGGATGTGCCCGCAACCAAGGTACATGCCCTTGACCGGGATCGAACCTGGGACCCTTCAGTCCACAGGCTGACGCTCTATCCACTGAGCCAGTCCAGTCAGGGCCTGATTTCTTTTTTAGATAGCGACTTGCTCAGCAGCTACTTAGGACCGATGACGAGTGTGTGACAATGAACTGCCAGCTTGCTTGTCTCATGCTGCGTCTGTAGAGTCCATTGTGAGAAGCGGCTAGAAAGTGATTCTTTTTCAGCCTGACGGTTATCGTCATCACTCACCAAGTACCTACCACATGTAACAAAAGCAGTGTAAGGTTTAGTTCTCAGAGTGGGACTCGCCTGAGGAAGGAGACGTGACAGCCTTTCGGTTCCGAGCCCCGTAAGGCGGGGGAGGCGGGGAGAGGTGGCGGGGGGCCCGTGGGATTCTCTCTTGCTATGGACTTGGTGGAGCACTTCACATCCTGAAACGTCCTTGCTCCCATCGTGTATGAAATCTGCCTCTCTTTGTCATTGGAGCTTTTCCCTCTGGTCCCTGGCTCTCGGGATTCTATCATGTGTAGCAGGTCCAGGCTGGACGTGTGTCGTTTGGGCGCTGAGTCTGAGAGCCAGCAGAAAGGCAGAGCCTGGAGTGCCGAGGTCACGGCTTGTCAGCCCACCCAGAACAGAGGGGCTGGGAGCCCTGATGTCCTTCCTCAGGAACCTGAACTGACACCATTTCCTGGGGGGGGAGGGGGGAGGTGTGTTTCTAGATGAAGGCGTCTTAGTATGGATTTTTTCATTTAGATTTTATTTTTTAAAAATATTTTTTATTGATTTTTTTTGAAAGAAGAAGTGTGAGGGAGAGAAAAACATTGATGAGAGAAACATGATCAGCTGCCTCCTGCACGTCCCCTCCTGGGGATCGAGCCCACAACCCAGGCATGTGCCCTGACCAGGAATCCAACCAGGGCCCTTGTGATGCGTGGGACAACCCTCAGCCAACCGAGGCACCCGCCATGGCTGGCTTTTTATCTATTTTGAAAAAATAAAAGCGTGCTGGCATGTTGCTTTTCAGAGTCCCTTCCTCAGTTATGGCAGGTCCCACGTTTGCTCGCCTTACATTTTGCATTGAGCCACAAGAGATGGACCGGTTGGAGTGAACTGATGGCATCGACCACCTCCTGGCTAAGGGGAGGGACGAGTGGGGGACAGTACTGCCCTGACAAGCAGCTTCCTCCAGCCGAACCCCCAGGTCTATACGGAGTGGCCCTCTCCCACACAGCCCTTGCCCCTAGGTTCCTTTCTTTCTTGTTTTGTTCCAACCTTACGGCTCCGTGAACAATATGGTGTGCAGATGCTCAGAATTTATTTCTCTTTGGTCTGAGCTTAACGTTCTGGGTACAGCTTGTCTGGTGACACGTCACTCAGGGGAGGCGGCAGATGGAGGATCCCACTGTCGGAGTGGCAGTGCAGTGCTCAGAGTGAGTGCGGGCAAACTTGACTCTTCCCCGATAATATCAGCAGAGGGATCCACACGGACAAAAGCCACAGGAACCCTATCCCCCACCAGAACTGATTGCCTTGGGAGCTGGTCTGTGGTCTCACAGATTGCAGACCAATTCTGGCTTCTTGTCCTCTCTTTTATACGAAAACTCCAGCCACCTCTTTAATTCTTCTTTCTTTGTAGCATTTAGCCCTGGTCTGTCATTACCAGCCACCCCCTTGCTATTCCAAACCACTCTGCCCAGTAGAGGTTTTCGTACCAGATGGGGCTTTAGGAAATCCCTCTGTCAGCTTCTGAGAGCTTTAGCACCGGGAAGCGGAGCAGCCTTTCACATCTGCGGTGTCGGCCAGAGAGAGCTTGGCAACCATATGTCGCTTTGTACTCACAACAAACTGCTCATCCCCTGGCTTGTTGAGTCACTGGGGCAGGAAGCTGTATGGCATAGTCAGGGAGCCTCTTTCACTGGTGTTACAAACGATAGCAGGTCCCAGGTGTTTGGGAACTGGGCTCTCCAATGCCACAGGGAACTACAGCGATTAAGAACTTTTACGGCGTGGCTCACTGGTTGAGTGGCAACCCATGAACCAGGAGGTCATGGTTTGATTCCCAGTCAGGGCATATGCCCGAGTTTCGGGCTCGATCCCCAGTGAGGGGTGTACAGGAGGCAGGCAATCAATGATCCTCTCTCACCATGGATGTTTCTGTCTCCCTCTCACTTCCTCTCTGAAATCAATAAAAAATATATTTTTTAAAAACACTCAAGCATTTTATCACTTTTGAAAGGGTGAGAGGAAAACATCTACGTCTTTGTATTTGTGGGCATCGTTTTCTGTCTCACTCACCTGCTGTTGACTCAAGGCATCAGAAGGTGCAGCCCTGAAGGAAGGTGTGTGGCTCCTGAGCAGGAGACCCTGTAAGGAAGAGGAGGCCCTGGTGGCACAGAATGTGCCCCATCCCCTGCCGGCTTCTTCAGCTGCCGGTTGCAGACAGGTGGGCTGCAGCCTCCTTCCGAGCTCACCCTTCATTCCCACCCGAAGCCCACGGTCACCTTTGTCACCAGAATCACAGCCCTGCAGCCCACTGCCAGCACTAGCAGCCAGGCCTCTGAGCCATGCGGACACCACCTGTCTTTTCCTAACCTTTCAGGTCTGTCTGCACGGTCACCATCAGGAGCTTGTTGTCAGCATTAGCGGCCATTTCTTACTTGAGTTCTGCCCCTCCCCCGTTTTGAGAAAGAAGCAGCCATAGACCCGGATGCTAGTCTGGGAAGTATCGTCATTTCCGTAACACAGTGGAGATGTTGCCCCACCCAGAGCCACTCTCTCCCCCTTCATCAGGGCTGACCTGCTTACCGTCTGGTAGGTCCCCTCTAAAATATTCTGTATTTATCTGTGTGGCTTGGTCTGGTGCCAGCCCTGGCAGGGACTGGTAGTGCTGTGGTGTCTTGACCGCCATAGTCAAACATTGCTCAGTTAAGGGTCCCTGCAGTTTGAGGGCCATGTGCAGGGCTCATGGGCCTACGTGGGCTTTCTGATGTAAGGTCTGGAAAGGCACACATTAGGAGTGTTCTCATGTGCACTGGCTGTGTGCCAGCGATGGTTCTGAGCACTTCCTGTGAGCTATCCTCACAGTGACACCAGAGGGTAGATACCAGGGACCGTTTTGCAATTGTAGAGAGTGAGGCTTGGGGAAGCTAAATAAGTTGCCCGAGACAGCAGAGGCAGGCTTCACACCCAGGCCGTCTGCCCCAGGGCCTGTGCTCTTCCCCCGCACGCTCTGCTTCCTGTCTTGATGCAGTGAGGACCTGGGGCCCCATTGAGAAAGGGTGAATGGGCAGTGATTGCTTTGTGTTCACAGCCTCAGAGAAGCATGCAGTGTGCCGTCTTTCATCCCAGTGATCACCAGTATGTTTGACAGCACTTGGGAGTGACAGGTGAAACAGAAGCCTCTCTCGCTGTGAACTGGTCAGGCTGTGGTGGAAGGCTGGCTGCTGCTGAGGACAGACATCTCTTGGATAAAGAGACAAAAGGAGGAAGTAGCCTATCACATCCTCCACCTGTCACACTAGCAGCACGTTGATTTCTGTTGCAAAATAATATCTTGCAAAGTGAAATGAGCCTCTTAGAACTTAGGGAGCTCCCACACCATCAGTCAGGGAGTAAGTGGTGTTGTATTTGTTGTGTAAGGTGGCCTCCTGGGTTGGTTGCTCTAATCTGCAGGTTCCCAAACTGTTACAGAGCCCAAGGAGTCACTTCCCCATCGCCGTCCCGTCCCCCTCCCCGTTCCTCTCCCCCTCTCTCTCCCACCAGAATGGGAATCTGTAGCTGACATGGCTCTACTAGTAAACAGGGTTTAGGAGACATCACCTTTTTCTACTTATGGTCAAGGAGAAGTGCCAGGGTTCTTGTTCCAGCATCTAGAAGAGTCGGCAGTCTGGTGAAGGGCTGTGTGTAACTTAATAAAGAGTCCAGCGGTGAAGCATTTTGAAAGGCATTGGGGGGTCAGAGGAGCCTCGCTAAAGAAACTAAGATCTCCTTAGTCTCAGGACCCCTTGCTATTTATTAATACAAATTGTCCTGAGGCGAAGTGGAGATATACAAAGGGTAGGGTTAGGTACAGAGTCCGTTGTCAGATTGGAAGAATTTGCCTATGGCTGTTCAGGTGTTTGGCCAGTAGGAGGTGATAATATGTAGCTTAAGATGCCCTGAGCTGTCTGGCAGCAAGCAATCATTCCTTTTCAGGTTTGGGGAAATGCCCTTGCCACTCCACATGATCCAGCCCTGCTGACATGCTGGAATTGGCTTCCAGCAGAGAAGTGGCGATATTCTTCTTCTAACGTTTATTGAACACTTATGGTGTTCTAAGTTAGCTGTAACAGCACAGTATGCAGCAGGTATTCTTCTTATCCTAGTCTTACAAGGACACTGAGGCTCCAAGAGGTGGAGTGACTTGGCCAAGGTCACCCAGCAGGTACATGCTAGAGTTGGATTTGAACCCCGGCAGCCTGGCTCCAGAACCCTGTTCTTAATCATTTTCCCTACACCTTACTGCTCTCTGACCAACAAAAGTAGAGACTTGACTGGCTAATGAGGACCAAACGCAGCTGTGAGCTATTGGTTCTGTGGCTGTCCCTATCTGGAATGTAAACGGTTATTGGTGGATGTTTGAAACGTTGTGTGTTTCCTTTATGTGTTTGATTTAACATTCCTGACATGTTCGCTCAACTAGGATGGAGCCAGTCTTCCTTGTTGCCCTTTTAAAATATATGTCTATTTTTTATTGATTTCAGAGAGGAAGAGAGAGGGAGAGATGAAACCTCAATGATGAGAATCACTGATGGGCTGCCTCTTGCACGCCCCCTGCTGGGGATCGAGACCACAACCTGGAATCCAACTGTGACCTCCTGATTCGTAGGTCGATGCTCAATCACTGAGCCACACTGGCTGGGCTCTTGTTGCCCTTTTTGCTCATCTCTCCTAGTGGTTGCCACGATCTGCCTCATGTTATGCCTATACATATAAACTTATATCTCCACTTTTCTTTTTCCTTCTTTTTTTTAAATTCTCACCCAAGGATATTTTTCCATTGATTTTTAGGGACAGTGGAAGAGAGAGGGTCAGAGAGAAACATTGATGTGAGAGAAACACATCAATTGGTTGCCTCCTGCATGAGCCCAGACCAGGGCCCAGGCCTGGGAGAAGCCTGCAAGGTACATGCCCTTGGCCAGAATCGAACCCGGGACCTTTTGGTCCATAGACCGACACTCTGTCCACTGAGCCAAACTGGCCAGGGCGTATCTCCACTTTATATTAATGTGGTAAAATATATGAAACACCCGATTTACTATTTTCAGCATTTTCCACTTCTAATCTGCAGGGCTCCTGAAGGCGAGCACAGTACCTCTCCCCGCTGGTCTCCCCTGCAACACCCTGCTCACTGTTTCGGTACATCACACTGAATAAAGCTCCGTTGGATTTCATAGCCCAGTGAGGTCAGCTATAAATCAGTTAGAAAACTTACTGTTCGGAGGCTTAGAGACACGAACAATAAATGTTTAATGTCCCTTCCACCCAGGCCTTTTCTTTTACTAGAGCCTGCAGCAGACTTGGACCCTGATGCAGGGCGGGTGGTGTGTTTCACGCCTGGCGCTGTGGTGTGCAGGAGGCAGAGTGGACACGTGATTTTCTAAACCTTACACTCCGTGACCCTCGGGCATAGGTCTTCTTCCCAAACCAGCTATAGTGAAGGGGAAATTGATTGTTAAACCAGCTTCATAGCCAAGTCCACTAGCTGGGCTTTGATTTCTTGTAAGCTAGTGATGGCTCAGACCGGCCCAGCCCAGCCCAGCCCAGCGCGTCTTTCCTTTGGTCTCAGGTGCTGGCAGGTTCTCTGTGTTAGCTCCAGGCAAAGGAGAGACAGGAAGGTGAAGAGGACGCAGGGGTCAAAGGTGCTGTCAGATAAAGGGAGGAGAGCTCTGATTCCACTGGCACTTGTTCTGGATAATTTATCCTACAATTGAAAGCGCCTTCGGGGCACCTTGGTATCCTAAGGGGTTAGGAAGAGTCTTGGTCCTAACGAAGCCCTATAAACAGCTGGACTTGATTGCTAGCTGGGCATTCCACCTGGCTGATCCAGTCACAGTGTTTCCTTTCCCCCTTCCTCCATTTATTTATTTCATTCCTTCCTTCCTCCATTTGTTCATGCATCATTTATTGAATATGGGCCAAGTCCTGGAGTTGGCCAGCAGCTGTGCCAGCCTCTGACAATTTCAGTCGCAGGTCAGATCACACAGTGGGAATCAGGCCTCGGAAGCGAGATGCGGTCTTAACTCTGAGGGCAGGAAGACCAGGTCCTGCCAGAGCTTTTAGAATGGTTCTGGGATAACAACAACGACTGACATTAGTAACAGCAGCTCACTTTACTAATATATCACTTAACCTATGCCAGGCCCTGTTCTAAGCACTTTCTGTCACACATCTGACCTTCACAGTAGTCCAATGAAATGTGGTCACTGTTATCCCATTTTACAGATGAGAAAACCGAGAGAGAAATGAGGTAGCTTGTCCGAGGTCACCAACTAGCAAATGGCCGAAGTTAGACCCAGGCAGCCCGCGCCGCTGCTGGTGTATATACTGCCTTGACATTGGAGGGCGGGAGGAAGAAAGTTTCTCCCTTCAAGGTGGGCTTTGGTCGTGTTTGGGAAGGAAGGGGGTTTTGCCTGTGGTCAGCGCTGTGGAAGGGCAGGAGTGGAGTTTGCCTGCAAAGGCTCCAGCAGACCTTGCCAAGGTAGATTAATCCTGCATCTGTGTTAGCTTTGGCTCGAGCCCACGGATTTGCAGCAGCTGCTGGGAAATAAAAACTCAGACCCCCAGTCAAGTGCAAGGCCCAGTCCTCAGAACAGGCGGCCGAGTCCACGCCACACTGCTGGCCGGGGCTTCTTGGAAATGGCCAGTTGCTTTTCCCTGTGGCGTCTGTGGGTGCTGACTAATCTCACCTTTGCTCTCCATTAGCTGGGCTTTGTAGTTTGCATTTTTACAGCCCACCAGCTCCCCATCCCCGCCCTTTTGCCATCTGCCTCATTGTTTTGTGGGTCACTGTAAAGCCTTTCTGACCAGCATTCCTGGGATGAGAGAGCTTCCACCACAAATGTGGGATCGCTAACCAGAACCAGCCGCCAGGCTGGGGACTGGGGACGTTTAAGTAACCCAGTGGCCCATTTTGTCATCCTTTTTGATTTTTGCCAAGTTGAGCTAATATCTCTTCCTCCTCCTCCTCCTCCTCCTCCTCCTCTTCTTCTTTAATTTCATCTTTGTTGCCTTGCTTTTGAACTCAGCGAACTAATCCTTATAAACACTTAGATTTCTGTGCTTTCAGGTTTTTGCTGTTCAGTTCCCAGGTCAGGGCACATGCCCCGGTTGTGGGCTCCATCCTCAGAAGGGGGTGTGCAGGAGGCAGCCCATTGATGATGATGTTTCTCTCTCATCAGTGTTTCTGTCTCTCTATCCCTCTCCCTTCCTGTCTCTCTCAAAATTAATAAAAACATATTTTTATAAAAAAAGGCGTTTGGCCTTTCCCAACTGCGGCCCCAGTCAGTGTCACCCTCAGACAGCCCCTTCGAGTGGCCCTCAGCCTTCTTGTCGCCCGATCCAATGGAATGTGAGCTCTTGCTCCATCTAGCCTCCTGGTCCAACGAAGTAGGAATTCCTGTCAGAATCACACGTGGCGTCAGAGTTCTCTTAAGTAGAGAGAAAAATAAAACCCATAGAATCTGTTTTCTTTAAAAAAACAACAACAAAAAAACTCCAGATGCCCCTTTAAAATCTGGAAATCCAAAATGAGAGGGAGAGAGAAAGAAGAAAAAGAAAAAAGGCCAACAGACTACAAAAATATGTATGTGCTGTGCTTATGGCGAAAAGACTACTTTTTGCAGGAGGAAATCTCCATGTTGGGAGCCTGATGTACTGCCTACTAACTATATACAGTTGATGGATTAACTTTAAAATAGGCTTGACAGGAAAATGCTTTTTGAAAAGGATGCTGACAAGAAAAGAGGAAAATAAGCATAAGTTTGATTCAGATATTAATAATGAGCCCCACGTGCGTGGTACTTTAGTTTTCAGAGCGTCTCCACACACATCACCTCATTTAAAGCCCACGCTCATCCTGGGATGTGAGGGTTCCTGCGCCGGGGGAGAAGGCATGACCTGCCCAAAGCTGCTGCCATGTCACCCACTGACATCCAATAAGATGCCAGGGCTAAGATGTACACCCAAGGCCCCCAAATTCTGTTCTCTTCCTACACCAACGTATTTCCTTCCAAGTAGGGACTTTAAGATCATGAGGAAGCACGTATGCTTCTGACTGTGATGAAATGCTCTAATATTGTGCCAAGGGAACATATAAACTCATTTCTTCGGACCCGTAAAAGTACGCGCACTTAGCCCTGCCGGTTTGGCTCAGTGGATAGAGTGCGGAGCCACGGACTGAAGGGTTGGATTCCGGTCAAGGGCATGTACCTCGGTTGCAGGCTCGATCCCTGGCCCTAGTCAAGGTGCCGTGCAGGAAGTAACCAATCGATGTGTCTCTCTCACACCCATGTTTCTCTCTTTCTGTCTCTCTCCCTCCCTTACACTCTCTCTAAAAATCAATGGAAAAATATCCTCAAGGTGAAGAGTAACAACAGAAAAGGAAGTGCCTTTAGTCTCAGTCCTGGCTGGCTTTGATCTTCTATCCCAGTGGCAAGGGGAGGTGGAGACTGCGGGAAGTAATCAGCTCTGAATGGCTTTAGAACAAAGCAGCACTAGAGGGAGATGTTGATCTCCCACTCTTCACTATTGCATCATCTTAATAAAAATGCTGATTTTTATTAGAGGAATTTTCACAACAGAAACTAAGATGGGGTAATACTGTAGTTCTCCCAGTTGAGTTATGGTCAAGCTGTGCACTGCAATGAACTTCTGAGACAAGGGGTCTTCATGTCAGGTCTGTACAGGGATGGGATCAGACAAGTTAGCCACCAGGCTTCAAGGGATTCCGGAACCCTATGAAATTACACAGGAACTGTTTTTGTGCGTTTTTCTCTGGGGGAAGGATCTATATTTTTTTATCCTCAAAAGTGTTTGTAACCCAAAAATGGCTCTGAAACCACTCTTTTTTAAGAGGCCTTTTTAAAACTTTTAGAGGACTTCAGATGTCACGCACTTGAAAAGGCAGAGAGGTGAATCTTGGTGACCATTTCTTCAAGCTCAGGCATTCCTTATTTCCAGTCAGGGTAAGAAAACCATCGTCAAAGCGGACCTATCGTATGACTTTTCTCACATGAAGCTCATTTTCTGATTTGAGTATCGAATGTGCATGGTTGGAATGAGCATTCCTCTGCCTTCTGTCGTGTCTCAGAGCAGAGCAGCCGAGGTGCTACAGCCTGAGAAAGACCTTCCCATGCAAATCTACAAGTCACTGGTGAATGACATAATCTCCTAAACAAATCACTATTGGATAAAATTAGACCATGATGTGTTAGTCTACAAAAGGATCAACTTTTCAGTGTCAGGTATAATTCTAGAAGCCAAATTTTTTCCCTCTTTTCGCTAAACCAATGGATCTTTACTTGGAAACAAAAGATTCAACAACCATGGATATAACATAAGCTAAGACCTCTTGTCTTTCCCAGTGGGACGGAAGATAGGAGTCATGGGGAGTACAGTTCCTTTCCTCTCCGAGGAGGATACTGTGAGATTTGGGATGGAGCAGGGGGACATGTTACAGTCCTTTTGTCTACACGAGGGACCTAGAGAAAAAAATGAATTCTTCTCTATCTATTAAGGGAGAAATCTTAAAAGGGTCTAGCCCAGTGGTTATCAACCTTCTGGCCCTTTAAAAGTTCCTCATGTTGTGACCCCCAACCATAAAATTATTTTCGTTGCTACTTCATAACTATAATTTTGCTACTGTTATGAATCGTAATGTAAATATCTGATATGCAGGATGGTCTTAGGCGACCCCTGTGAAAGGGTTGTTTGACCGCCAAAGGGGTCGAAACCCACAGGTTGAGAACCACAGGTCTAGCCTAATGCCCTCAGGCTATCCCAATCAGGCTGGCCTTCAGGCCTCCTTTGTGACTCATGCTGAGTGGCCACGCATTTAGGGACTAGGTTGCCCAGGTACTAAAACCCACCATTAAAAAAAAAAATTAGCCAAGAGCCAATCATATGCTTCCATTTTAAGTATAATATGGGTATAATTCAGACCACTCTGTTTAATCATGTTGTATCTGCCCTCTTTCTATTTAAAGCTCACAGGCTGCAGTTTACTTTAGGGAATAGTCTATCTACCCAAAAAAGAGTCTTTTTATAAGATGCCATTTGGTTGTAGGAGCCCCAGGCACCAGGGAAGATAGGACTGTAGTGATCCCTTAATTCATGTGACCAGGGAAGAGTTCTTTTAAGGAAGGCAAGGATGGTTTGACCTTGGAGTGACTACTAATGAAATACACCACAGCCCGTCAAAAGAATAACCAAAAAGTAACCATCTATTCCTGATAAAACTTTTGGACTTAAAAAGTTATGGAAAGCTTTTTGTGTATGTGATAAAATTTGCCTTCTTAACCATTTTTTGTTGTTGGTAATCCTCACCCGAGGATATTTTTTCCATTGAATTTTAGAGTGGAAAGGAAGGGAAGATAGAAAGAGAGAGAAACATTGAGATGAGATAGACATTGGTTGGCTCCCACTGGCGTCTCAACTGGCTCTAGAATTCATCCTGCAACCGAGGTATGTGCCCTTGACTGAGCCTGGGACCCATTAGTCCTCACGCCAATGCTGTAACCTTAACAGAGCAAAACTGGCTAGGGCCATCTTAACCTTTTTTTTAAAAAATATATTTTATTGGTTTTTTACAGAGAGGAAGGGAGAGGGACAGAAAGCTAGAAACATCAATGAGAGAGAAACATCGATCAGCTGCCTCTTACACACCTCCTACTGAGGATGTGTCTGCAACCAAGGTACATGCCCTTGACCGGAATTGAACCTGGGACCCTTCATTGTAGGCCGACACTCTATCCACTGAGCCAAACTGGTCAGGGCATTTAACCATTTTCAAAAATATTTTTTTTTATTGATTTCAGAGAGAAGAAGGAAGAGGGAGAGAGAGAGAAACATCAATGATGAGAGAGAATCATGGATTAGCTGTCTCCTGCACATCCCACATTGGGGATCGAGCCTGAAACCCAGGCACGTGCCCTGACTGGAAATCGAACCATGACTTCCTGGTTCACAGGTGGATGCTCAACCAGTGAGCCACCACAGCTGAGCCCATCTAAAATAAACCTTCTTTAAGTGTACAGTTGAGTGGTATGAAATACATTCACATGGTTGTGTAACCATCTATCCCTGTGATTCTTTTCATCTTGTAAAACTGAAACTCTATACCTATTAAACGGTAATTCTTCATTCTCCCATTACCCCAGCTCTGGCAACCACCATTATAATTTCTGTCTTTAGACTGCTCTGAGTACCTCACATAAGTAGAATCACCCAGCACCTATGTTTTTGTGACTGGCTTCTTTCACGTAGCATAGTGTCATCCATGTGGTAGCATATTGCAAACTTTCCTTCCTTTTTAAGACTGAATAATATTTAAGACCATTTTCTGTAACATGTAATAGACTGTCTCAAACCAGTGGCTGATATTACATATGAAGGTAAAATATTACAGATCTATATCCAGTGTGGTCAGGTAGACAATAAGGATGCTTGCTATTTAATATTGTATGGTAGCTCCAGCCAATACAGCTCCCTAAGAAAAGGAAATAGCCCTAGCTGGCTTGGCTCAGTGGATAGAGCATCAGCCTGCGGACTGAAGGGTCCCAGGTTCAATTCCTGCCAAGGGCACATGCCTGGGTTGTGGGCTTGATCCCCGGTAGGGGGCGTGCAGGAGGCAACCGATCAATTATTCTCTCTCATCATTCATGTTTCTATCTCTTCTCCCTTCCTCTATGAAATCAATAAAGAAATATATTTTTTTAAAAAAGAAAAGGAAAGGAAATAAATGGTGTAACCGTTGGGGGGAAAAAAAGTCATCTCTTTTTTTAGCCAGTAGTGTGCCTTTCTTTGAAGTAAGAGTATATATTTTTTTAAATTAGCTATTTTTACAACTCCATCTTTTCATTTGTGACCTAGATCCTCTTTTGCCTATTCAAGGACTTTTTCTTGCATTTTTTTTCTTTTTTATCATTTTTTTTACACTCTCTTCTGGATTCTCCCCAACAGCATATGTTATAGGATCTCCCACCTTTACAATATCCTCCCTCTGATCTCATCTTTCAAATATTCTCCCTCTGACCTCATCTTGTGTTTCTCCAGCTACAATCCCATTTCTCTGCTCCCTTTATAGCCAAACTCTTAAAGAGAGTTGTCTATAGTCCAACTCAGCCCCGTATCTGTCATTTTCTCTTTCTCTTTCTATAACTTTTCTTTTTAAAATTATTCTCCTCCAGATATTTCACATTTTGGCTAGAGGACTTCAGTTTGTTTGGGTCCAAGGCCCACTTTAGGCGTATGTGCTTGGCAGAGCTGCATCCCATTCCCCTCTTCCTTTCCAGTCTGTCTCTCAGTTTCACCACTTCGCTGACTCCTCCCTGACCCTATTAAGGTCATATGTAGCCTTAGTTTCCCATCCACTCGTCAGTTCTCATTTTATTCAGCATCTCAGCAGGATGTGACACTGCAGCCAACTCCAAAACACGTTCTTCAGCCGCCTTTTGGGATACCAGAGTCTCCTCGTTTTCACCCTATGACACACGTCACTCCTTCTCAGTCTCCTGTATGGGTGGTCCCTGACTCTGCCCTGGCATCTCTTTTCTTCTGTGGCCATGGCCTCTCCTTGGATGACCTCATCCAGGCTCATGAACCCTAACAGCATCTAGGGACTGTTGATCCCTGACTTATATTTCATGTTCTCCTCCCCCCACCAAGTCCAGATTTATAAGTCCAGATGGCTACTTGAAATACCCACTTGCACTTGCACATGTAATAGGCAACTCAAACTTGACCTGTCCCATCTTGATTTTTCCCTCTCAAACTTTGTCCTCCATTGTTCCTCATCTACGTTCAACAGACCCTTGACACACTTTTGCTCAGTCCCCCAAACCACAATACTAGTACATCCTTAGTCTTTGTCTTTTCATCATCCCTTGACATTCAGTTTGTCAATCTCCTCTATTGACTGTCTTCAAACTGTATCATGTCCTCACAATCTCTGCTGCTACAACCCAAGCCCTCGCCACTGCTCTCAACTCCAGCCTGAGCTATTTTCAGTAGCCTCACCAGTTGGTATCTTGCCTTCCTCTGCAGTGTGTTCCTTCACAGAAGCCAAAGTAACCTTTTAAGCTGTAAATCATATCACACCACTCCCCTGCTAACATATTATCCTATATAATAAAAGCCTAATATGCTAAGTGTCCAGTCGTCCAGTTGGCCGTTCAACCAATCAAAGCATAATATACTAATGATATGGTAAGGCCGCTCAGCCACTCGCTATGACGTGCACTGACCACCAGGGGGCAGACACTCTGACCAGTATGTGAGCTTACTGCTGGGGTCCGGCCAATTGAGACTGAGCCAGATGGACCAGATATGCCCTGGAGTCCTCCCTCGATCCCTCTCTGGCTGGCCAGCCTTCCCTGTCCCTCCCCGGCCCCAATAGTGCACTGGTGGGGTCCCTCGGTCTGGCCTGCACCCTCTTGCAATCTGGGACCCCTCGGAGGATGTTGGAGAGCTGGTTTCAACCCAATGACTAATTGTTATGCACTGACCACCAGGGGGCAGATGCTCAATGCAGGAGCTGCCCCCTGGTGGTCAGTGCACCTCCCACAGGGGGAGAGTCACTCAGCCAGCAGCTGGACTCACAGTTGGCTCCCCGGGCCTAAGCCAGCAGCTGGACATCCCCTGAGGGCTCCCAAACTGCTAGAGGGCACAGGCCGGGCTGAGGGATCCCACCGAGTGCATGAATTTTGTGCACCGGCCCTCTAGTACTTAGAATAAAATCCCATTATTTTTACCCATCTACAGGGCCTTAAAGATCTGATCCATGTTTGACCTTCTGACCTGCCCTCCCTAACTGTCTGGCTCCGTCCACTCCACCCTGCCCAGTCAGCCTCCTTGCCTCCACATAGCTTCCCTGAGCCTCAGCTGGCTTTCCTTGATTCGCACATGGCTTGCTCATTATTAGGGTCTTATGTTCAACTGTCATTTCTTCAAAGATGACTTCCCAGATAACTCTAAGATATGTACCACTTGCCCCAGTCTGCTTTGTTTTTACCCTGCTTTGTTTAACTTACATCAATTACCAGTGTCTGAAATTATTTTTCTATTCATGTTCTTGTCTTTTCCACTCAAATAGAAGCTCTGCAAGGGCAAAGGCTTCCTCTGCCTTGTTCTTTATTGTATCCCTTGTGCTTAGAACAGAATTGGCATGTAGAAGGTGCTCAGTTAATACCTGTTGAATAAAGTTCAGCACTTTCCAGTTATAAAACATAGTGCAGGGGAGACAATCTGTTTACAACAGTGATAGATAGATAGATAGATAGATAGATATAGATAATTATCAATAAGGAAAAAATAAGCAACAAACATGAGGTATCATTTTCTCCCTATTTAATGGGAAAAACTGATGTTGGTGAGAGTGCTAGGAAATGGGTACTCTCATTTGCCACTGGTGGAAATATAAAATTGTCCAAGCTTTCATAAGTGATGAGTCATGGGTGATGTTTATCTCAACTTTCATGCATGATGAATTATGTCTCCCATTTTTTTCCAATAATTACTCCCCACCCCAATAATTACTTTTTTTAAGCCAGAAAAATCCAATTATCTTTATCGTCCTCCCCCCCCCCCTTTAAGATAAAAATTATGGGAAGCTGATCCCAGCAGTTGGATGGCCTTGTTTTGCTGTTGTCTCTTAAGAATGGTTCATCTGACACCTGTACAGGCTTCCCTGGGATGATGCAATGCCGGTCATTGAAAACTATGTGCAGAATCACTCTTGTTCTGTGGTCCTGGGCTGGCTTGGGGCCCTTCGGACATGTGGGGCTGGGAAAAACATGCAGCTTGCAGGGGGCCCACCCAGTCTGAGGTAGGGTCCCACAACCCTCCTCGCCAAGACCCAGGTCTCCACAGACAGGGAAGCCTAACATTCCTTGCAGATTCCCCGCCCCACCCAGCTCCTTCGCTGCCTGGGATTGAATTAAAAACAATAATAACTATAGCTGCATGTGCCTTTCTCTCTCCTGTGTGCAGCTGGACCTCTGATGCCTGTTTCCTTAGACACGCCCGTGCCCTGCTCTGCCCACGCCCCGGTGGCCAGCTCCTGCCTGGGCCCCACCCGCCCCGGAAGGGAAGTTCGCAGCTGAGTCCCCGATGGACCGTTCTTCTTTCCCCTCGTTTCTGTCTTTCCTGGAGGTTCACTGGTAGCTAGACATTTCGCTTAGCTATGCTGCTTTCTGGGCTTGGCAGTTAGGTTCCTGAGCACCCAGCACCCCGAGCTCACCTGGACGGAGTGCACCCGGACGGCTGAGAGCAAAGCCCGCACATACGCGGCTCCTGTATGTCGCACTCGCATTTCCTCAGCCTCTGTCAGCGTGCGCAGTCAGCCTCAAGACCTGCCAACCATTGTGGATTGTTTAGAGTGTCATCAAGAGTTAAGGGTTGAGCCTTAGGCGGTTGCTCAGTGGTTAGAGCATCGGCTCTCGGACTGAAGGATCATGGGTTGGATGCCGGTCAAGGGCATTTACCTTTGTGTCAGGCTCGATCCCCGACCCTGGTCAGGGTGTGTGCAGGAAGCAACCAATCAGTGTGTATCTCTCATATCGATGTTTTTCTCTTTCTTAACTCTACTCCTCCCTTCCACTCTCTCTAAAAATCAATGGGGAAAACATATCCTCACATGAGGATTAACAAAACAAACTAAAAAAAAGTCGAGGGTTGGGGCTGGCTCAGGATATTGCTTCCCTAGTGTTTGCTGCCTGAATAGTACACAGGTATAATGACTCTCCATGTCCAGGGACCTGATGAAGCGGTGAGAGGGGCAGATTTTAACTACTTGTCTTCAATTTCCTGTCCCTTCTCTGTTGGGGCTCAGAGCAGGGGAGCACCTGCCTGCTAAAAGGGTGGACAGGCACCAATAAAAAGCCTCCTTTTTTGCCTTAACCCCTTGTTGTGGTTGTGTTCAAGAAGCATAATCCACCTTAGCCGGTTTGTCTCAGTGGTTAGAGCATCAGCCTACAGACTAAAGGGTCTCGGGTTTGATTCTGGTCAAGATCACATACCTGGGTTGCGGGCTCTATCCCCAGTAGGGGGTGTACAGCAAGCAGCCAATCAATGATTCTCTCTCATCATTGATGTTTCCATCTCTCCCTCTCCCTTCCTCTCTGAAAGCAATCTATATAAATAAAAATGTAAATGTTCATTTGTTCAAAATCTCAAATCTCCAAAAGTTCTTCACCAGTTGCTTTGAAATTTTGACACAATGTTGCATTCGAATACATGCATGTTTTTATATACCTACATTATATAGATGTCAAACCTGTGACAGGTAAAAACATGCTTTTTTTAAAAAAAAAAAAGGTAAAAGCATGCTTTTTTGAAAAACAGCGCCATCTGTTGGACATAAAAGCAACACACGCTGTGAACTTAATAATATTATTCAGTCTAACATTCAAAGCCAGGCAGTCACATACAAGTCCGTCGACACTGTTGTGGAAGCAGATGAAGTAGTTAATTGTCCAACAGAATTTTGGAATTCACTCGATCTGCCAAGGATGGAATTCAATTGGCGTGCCTATTATCATGTTGCGAAATATCAACCAGCACGGGGCTGGGCCTTGGGCCAGGGCTGGGCTGGGGCTCGGGGCACGGGCGGCCGGTGCGCCCCCCCCACCCCCTGGTGGCCTAGGGCTCTCGGGGAGCGTGGTGGGCGAGGGCAGGCGAGCTTCCTCGACTCCTTTTTCCTCCAGCTTTTGGGCAGCTTGGTGAGGGCCCCTGCCGCAGGAGTCGGGAGCCGCTGGGCCTCTTCAGGTGCAGGGTGCGGGGCACCTGTGAGGAGCGGGGGTGCAGACCAGTGCTGGGGGACCCGGGCTGCAGAGGCGCACATGTACGAGGCCAGACCAGCCGGGCAGGATGGGGGGCAATCATGTGCCAGGGGCAGCTGCCCGGGAGGGCGCACTGTATACCCACAAGCATTGTGCAATTAAACATATTAGAAACGTGCGCTTTCTCTTTTCTTTCTTTTCCATTTATCCAGACTGAGCCACAGCAACGCGTGGCAGGGTACAGCTAGTAAAAAAATATTTTTAAAAAAGGTGCATGATCCATCTTCATCTTTATACCTGCTAGAGAAAGGGCCTGGGGGAGAGATAGGAGAGAAGAATTCTCCTAGAATAAGTGTCATCTATTCCTCCTCAGCCTCTGCCATGGCTTGAGCCTGGACTCAGACTCGGGGTCCCTGCACTGTCATAGGCTGCAAGGGCAAGGGGGCTGCAGTCTCCCCTGTCCATTTGCCCGGCCAGCCCTGCTCTCCATCAGTTACTCATTTATCTGCACTTTCGTGTCTCCAGGCCACCCATCCCTCATGCCTTAGGAGTTCAAAAGAACCCTGAAATTAATCTAGTTTGAACTTAACCACCTTCTTTAACTTTGCTTCTTACAGCTTAAACTTTGGAACAAATACCGCATTTCCAACATTCCATCACTAATATTCCTAGACGCCACCACGGGGAAGGTTGTGTGCAGGAATGGGCTGCTGGTGATCCGTGATGACCCCGAAGGTGAGACCTCGGCATGTCCATGCAGTACCCACCTCTAACCCTCTGCCCTGACCTCCTTCCATTGCTAGAGAGTGTGCAAATGAAATACCGTTGACCCTTCATCACGTGAGGGTTAGGGGCGCCAATCCCCACACAGTGGAAAATCCATGTATAACTTTCTCTCCCCCCAAAACTTAACTACTAATAGCCTGTTAACCAAGAGCCTTATTTATAACATAAGCAATCAATTAACACATGTTTTCTATGTTATCTAATCTAATAAAAGAGTAATATGCAAATGAACCCTCACTCCGTTACGCCCACAAGCCATGCCCACCACCCAATCAGGAGCAAATATGCAACTAAGATGGCAGCAGCCACAGAGCTGGAGTTGCCCCGGGCAGTGGAGGAAGCCAGGGCCCTGTGGGCCCTGAGCTCTATTCAAGGCTACAAAGTTTCAATTATAGAAGATAAACAATCCCCAGATACCTGCCAGGCTGGGACCTTGGGTTGCCAGGGACAACCCAGGCTTCAATGGGGGGGGTGGGGAACCAAGGCAACAAAGTTTCAATTGTAGAAGTTAAATAAATCCCAGATACCTGTTTCCAGCCAGACACCCCAGTAGGGACCCAAACCCTGAAGGGACTGTGAGCAGCCTGAAAATGGCCCCCAGCCCCTCACCCAGGCTGGCCACACCCCCATGGGGTGAGGGTGCCCACTTGGGGGCTTGGCCAGCCTGCAAACAGCCATCAGCCCCTCACCCAGGCTGGCCAGGCACACCAGCGGGTGGACATCCCCCAAGGAGTCCCAGACTGCGAGAGGGCACAGGCCGGGCTGAGGGACCTCCCCCTCCCCCAAGTGCACAAATTTTGTGCACCAGGCCTCTAGTATATAATATAAACTGTATTCGTATAATGAAGTAAGCTAGAGAAAATAAAATGATATTAAGAAAATCATAAAGATCTAGGCCGGCGTGGCTCAGCGGTTGAGCAGCCGCCTCTGAACCAGGAGGTCATGGTTCCATTCCTGGTCAGGGCACAGCCCAGGTTGTGGGCTCCATCCCCAGTGGGGAGTGTGCAGGAGGCAGCTGATCAATGATTCTCTCTCATCATTGGTGTTTCTATCTCTCTCTCCCCCTCTCCTTGCCTCTCTGAAATCAATTAAAATATGTTTAAAAAAATAAGAAAATCATAAAGAAAAGAGAAAAAATCGTAAGGAACAGAAATAAAATTTACAGTACTGTGTGTTTTTATCAACACGGCAAGTTTACAGCATCAGTTTTAGGCTATGTGGTTTATCTGTGAGTTTTTTCAAATTGCTAGTTTAAAAAAAAAATCTGCACATAATGGACCCAGGCAGTTCACCCATGTTTTTCAAGGGTCAATTATATATGTAAGTGGATTTACTTGGCTAAAGAATATTGTCTTGATGTAATTACGGTATTCTCCAGGTCATGGTTAAGGTTTTAAGGGATCAGAATGTCCCTCCTGGGAGCTTTAATTCATGGGCGAAGGAGGTGGAGCTGAGGAAGGGAATCAGCTTTGAGGGCGGAGGAACCATTGAGCAGCAGCTAGCGCTCTGGTACTCACTGCCAGTGCAGTTCCCCCGGCGGCAAAGTCGCAGGCTCTGTGCTCTCCCCCACCTCGGCGGCGAGTGCGCCTCACTTCCCGTGCAGGCCTTGGTCTTGCTGGCCGGCTGGCTGGCCACGCACTGGGCAAGTTGCTCTGATCGGGGTGCTCAGTGCTGTCCAACATCCGTTTCTCTCCCCTTTGCACTGGAGTCGTAAGATCTTCCTCACTTATTGATCCAGCAAGGGGATTCAAGCCCGGTCACACATTTTCCCAGTTAAAATTGCACCTGCCTCAGAGAATGGCCCTCAGTAAAAACTAGGGCATCACAGAACCAAGTTTTTACCTTCTCAGATTTAAGCACACACGCATGCACACACTACTCTGAAGCTTTTTCAAATGCCAGTCTTCCCTCTCTTGCCCCCCCCTATCCAAGATTTTTGGATCCATTTGTTCAGGGTGGGCTCCGCCACCCGCGTTTTCAGCCAGTCTGTGCTCTCACCCCAGGCGATTTTGAGGCAGTGGTCCATGGACCACCCTGTGAGAAAACGCTGTCTGTTGAGCTGGGAGCATATTATTTGCGCTTCCTGCCTGGGCTTAAGTGTCATCAGAATGCAGACCATCTGGGTTGAGTGGGTTTGACTCTTTCCTTTCCTAGACTTAAATTTTTATCACTTGGTTCCCTGGGCCCCAACTCAAAAATTCTGGGGGTGGGGCCCTGGAGTATCATATTTTAAAATTCCCCAGTGGATTCTGACTTGCAGTCAGAGTTGAGATGCACTGGATCCCAGGGTTGGAATAGAAGAGACTCACGGTTACTGTCTGAGGCAGTGCTTCCCCAGCCTGGCTCACCATCCGGTCCCCAGGGAGGCGGTTTTACTGTTTGGGGACATACAGCTTCAGCCCTGGATCCTGGGATTTGGGGTATGACCTGGGCTTCCATATTCTTCAAAACACCTCCGGGAGAGGGGCCCTATGGTCATGCAAGTTTGGAAAACGTTGCCTTGAGGGTAGGGAGGACTCTGTCAGGGATGAGTCCTGCTTTCGTTCCTGTGTTGTAGCTGCAGAGCCTATGGGTGTGCTGGCAAATACTGTTGGATCACACAGTTGCCATGCTCTGCAGCCCCGAAGCCTCGTGGGTCAGAGGCCACACTGAAGAGTCTTAACCTTCTCCCATCTGTTGCCTGTTTCAGGTTTGGAGTTCCCTTGGGGACCTAAGCCCTTCAGGGAAGTCATTGCAGGGCCCTTGCTTAGAAATAATGGGCAGTCCCTGGAGAGCAGCAGCCTGGAGGGGTCTCACGTGGGCGTCTATTTCTCCGCACACTGGGTGAGTGTTTGCTCCTCGTTAGCCCAGCAGAACGAAGCAGGGAGAGCCCCACCACAACCAGCTGGGACTGGTTCAAGGAGGTGTGACTGCCGGGGCATAACTTCCTGGCTTTCTGCCTTTCTCCTGTGCCCAGTGCATTGTGGTTGGCGTGCAATAAACGCTTATTATGATGAATGATAAGAGCAGCAAGAAAATGACTTCTTTTAACTGGTCTGAAAAGACAGCTTTCCTAGGCCATTCTGATGAGGCTTCTCAGGACTGCTGCCTGCTGGCAGGCTGGGAGCAGTGGGAGGAGCCCGTGCTGCATGCAGGCCATCATGCTTGTTTCTGCTTCTCCTATGGACCAGGTCCTGCCAGCCCAACTCTACGTGGGCCTTGCTGGCCTCCCGGTGATGGCAAGTGGCTGGGAAAGGGGACGCTGGGGGTGCGACGTCACGCTCAGGATCCTGTTCTTGTTTTTCAGTGTCCCCCTTGCCGAAGCCTCACCCGGGTCCTGGTGGAATCCTACCGGAAGATCAAGGAGGCGGGCCAGAAATTCGAGATCATCTTCGTGAGTGCAGACAGGTAACGTGGTGGTGCATCGGGAGCCGGTTAATGTGCCTTCGTCTCGCCTTCCTTAGGGTAGAGCTTGGAGATTGGGATTGGGGAGAGCATAACTGGGATTATTGGCAGAGGGACAGATGCATTTCACATGGACTCTGAGACTTGTCTGAAGGGAAGCTGAGAAAGACTTGCTCTTCCTGTAAATATGTTGGTAGGTCCTAATCCATGCCGGGGTTGTTTGAGAGTAGGATGCATTTTGCCGATTTGTTCAGCTTTTTGGATTGTGGTGAAAGGATATGGGGGCGGGGTGGTATGGAAAGAAAAGAGCAGAGGCTAATGGGTGTGATGCCTGTCTCAGCTGGCTGTGCTGTCGCCTTCCTTAGCTCCGACCACGAACTTTGTCGGGGGGTGTCATAAAAACCAGAAGGGCAGACCTTTTAGCCTCAATTTCCTCTGCCTCTTGCCCTCTCCCTGGCTTTATTCATCAGTGACCGTCCTACATCACAAAACGAGTCGCCAGGTGCGTCTGCCTTTGAGTTCCTGTTCACAGAGGCTCTCTGAGAGCCAGCACATGGAGAGCATGTCGTACGCTGAAGTAGCCTGGCGTTGGTGCTGCTTCGTGCTGTGCTCCCTCCCCCGCTCCCTGGCTGCCATCTCAGTGCCTGTGAGTGGGGACAAGCTTGAAGCATGCCAGGTGGAATAGTAACATGTTTAAAGCTTTTTAAAAAATCAACTTTACTGTAGTATAATTGACATACAATGAAATGCAGACATTTTAAGTACACCGTTCAATGCATTTTGACTAATGTGTGTACCCATGTCAGCATCACAATTACAATAGAGCATTTCCAGCACTCAGAAGACTCCCATGCCTCTCCTCGGTCAGTTCTCACCCCAAGCCCCCATTTCAAGGCACCCCTAGTCTGCTTTCTCAGCTGTTGTTTGATTAGATTAGTCATTCCTGGGATTTCTTACATGTGGGATCATAGTGTCCACGATTGCTAAAAAGTGTGGTCCTGTACACACCACTGTTACTACACAAAGTGGAAGTGTCGCAGGAAATGCAGCGCCTGAACATCTAGCTTCTTATAAAAAGTGTTAAGATCCATCTGTGTTGAACATGAAAAGTTGGGCTGGGTGAGGTGGCTCAGTGGTGGAGCATCGACCTATGAACCAGGAGGTCATGGTTCGATTCCCGGTCAGGGCACACGCTCAGGTTGCAGGCTCAATCTCCTGTGTGGGGCATTCAGGGAGCAGCCACTCAATGATTCTCTCTCATCATTGAGTTTCTATCTCTCTCTCCCTCTCCCTTCATCTCTGAAATCAATAAAAATATACTTTAAAAAAGAAAAGTAAAGTTGGGCATGAGTTTAAACTAGTAGGGTGCAGGGGAGCAAGCTGTTGAGATGGCCTAGCATTGTCGTTTGTATCCACCAGCCCTATGGAGGCATTTGCTTCCCGACGTACACCAGAGTGGACGGAATGGCCCCTTCTGTGTCTGAACACTATCAGACGCCTCTGCATCTGCAGAGCCCTGGGCACGGCGTGGTGGAAGGTGGGGAGGACCCAGCGGTGGTGCATTCGGGTGTAACAGAGCCTTGTTTCCATGTGTGTCTCTGCAGGTCAGAGGACTCATTCAAACAGTACTTCAGTGAGATGCCCTGGCTCGCTGTCCCCTACACCGACGAGGCCCGGCGGTCACGCCTCAACCGGCTGTATGGAATCCAAGGTAGGCATTCCCACCCCACGGCGCTTCTCGGAAACCTGCTCCCCCGGGCTCACCATGTCTTTGGCTTTCCTTTGGGAGGGAAAAGAACCTTTTCATTTCCATGAATGTTCACTTGCTTTACCATCTTCAAAATGACATGTGCTGAATTTTGCATTACGTAGGTTATACCTCACTGAAGCTGGTTTTCAAGCAAAGTACTTTGACAGGGGAGGCAGCTACTCCTCACCCTCACATGCTCCCCAGTGACTTAGCCAAAACCCCATCCCATGGGTTTTACTCTCAGACAGACCTGAGAGTGGTTTTGGGTTCTATCACTCAGATGCTTTGAGCCTCAGTTTCCCCATCTGCGAAATGGGTGTGCTACATCGCCGCCACAAATCTTGCTGGGAACACTTGCAGGATAATGTATGTAAAGCACTTCTCGAGATTCCTGTAGCGTAACGATGAGGGCTGCGTGGGTATTACTTTTAGGTGAGACAGTTGGTTTCCTGAAGGTGTTGCAAACTAGGCATATTGATCATGTTTTTTAGAAACGATCATTCGTGAGGCAAACTGGGTATTTGTTCTTTACTATGTGAACACCTCCGTCCAGCCTCCACCCAGACAGGTGTTTTCTTGGCAAAGCACTTAACTAGCCTGTGAAGGGTTAAACTCGTTCTCTTCGTATCAGCAGTGCCCGAGCCTGGCTGACCCTCTATGGGTACAGCTAATGTTTGCATTCTCAGCGCTCCTTGTGTTACATGGGAAATGGGAAAAAAATTAAGATTTTCCTACAGCCCTGACCGGTTTGGCTCAGTGGATAGAGCGTCAGCCTGCAGACTGAAGGATCCCGGGTTCGATTCCGGTCAAGGGCGTGTGCCTTGGTTGCGGGCACATCCCCAGTGGGGGGTGTGCAGGAGGCAGCTGATTGATGTTCCTCTTTCATCGATGTTTCTAACTCTCTGTCCCTCTCCCTTCCTCTCTGTAAAAAGTCAATAAAACATAATTTTAAAAAAGAAAAAAAGATTTTCCTACAAATCCCACAGCTCATGGGGGAACTCATCTGATTCTTTAATCTTTTTCTTCACCATTTACAGTAAGCATGTATGGCTTTGTTTGGAGCTAAAGTTTCAAAAAACATTTTATTTTAAATCAGTGCTTCTCAATTTCAAATGTGCGTGACAGTTGCCTGGGGATCTGGGAACCTGCAGATTCTGATTCAGTGGGTCTAAGGAGCCCCGGATGGTGCCGATGCTGTGTCCAGAGTATTAATAGTCTAGGTCTAATAATTTTTTTAAATCCTCACCCAAGGATATATTTATTAATTTTAGAGAGACAGGGAGAGAGAGAGAAAGAGGGAGACCTGGATGTGAGAGAGAAGATCCATCAGTGGCCCTCCGCATGCACTCCGACAAGGGATTGAACCCACAACCTAGGCATGTGCCCTGACTGAGAATGAAACTCTCAACCTTCGGATACACGAGATGATGCTCCAACCAACCGAGTCAACCAGCCAGAGCTACGTCTTTTAATTTTTTGAGAATGTTGGGGGCTCATACCTCCTATTAATAAAAAAGACGAGAGCAGTTCCCTTTCCAAAGAAAAGTCGAGTGACATGACTTAGTTTACTGATCTAGAAGGAAAGCACCAAGGAGATGTCACAGGCTTGTTAACTCCCAGCGGAGAGACTGACAGCTCAGGTATGCTTTGGGGAGGAGCAGAGGGTGGAATTGTTACTTCCTGGGGATAAGTAAAACTTCATCTCTTCATTCATTCATTCATTCATTCATTCAATAAATATTTGCTGAATGACCTTGAGCAAGTTACTTATCAGTAAAATTTGGAAGTTTCAATGTTTGGCACAGAGTAGGCATTTAATATTTAACTGACCAGCTCAGGGAAATTAGATTTTACAACCTAAAAAAAATAAACTTTTGGGTGTCAAAAAGCTTAAACAGCCCTGGCTGGTTTGGCTCAGTGGATAGAGCGTCAGCCTGCAGACCAGCGGGTCCCAGGTTTGATTCCGGTCAAGGGCACATGCCTGGCGTTGCAGGCTCGATCCCCAGTGCGGGAGGCAGCCAATCAGTGATTCTCTCTCATCATTGATGTTTCTGTCTCTCCCTCTCCCTTCCTCTCTGAAATCAATAAAAACATATTTTTTAAAAAATATTAAACAGCCCTAGCTGGTTTGGCTCACTGGATAGAGCGCCGGCCAGCAGACTGAAAGGTCCCAGGTTCAATTCCGGTCAAGGGCATGTACCTTGGTTTCCGGCACATCCCCAGTAGGGGGTGTGCAGGAGGCAGCTGATCGATGTTTCTGACTCTCTATCCCTCTCCCTTCCTCTCTGTAAAAAATCAATAACATACATATTTAAAAAAGATTAAACAAAGGCAACCAACAATATTAATAACATGATGGCAAAGAGTCAATATCCTTCATAGAAAAAGAGCTCTTTCCAGATACTAGTCCAAAAGAGAGAAAAGACAGTCTATCCTGGCTGGTTGCTCAAGGGTTAGAGCATAAGCCTACAGACCAAAGGGTCAAGGGCACATGCCTCAATTGTATTTGATCTCTGCCCCCCACCCCCCAGTCAGGAACCTGCAGGAGGCAACCAGTTGATGTCTCTCTCTCACATTGATGTTTCTCTCCCCGCCGCTCTCTCTGTCTCTCTTTCTCCTCCTCCTCCCTCCATTCCACCCTCTAAAAAAATAAAAATAAAACACGAAAATCAATGGAAAAAATGTCCTTGGGTGAGGATTAAAAGAAAGACAATTTAGACAATAAAGATACAAGGTAGGCAATTTGTCCTATGTATAGTGTCAGAATGGATATCAGAAATATTCAGCATAATTTACTTTCATGAATTACGGATGAAAACACTGAATTTGTATCTATTACCTTTGCAAAGAATTCCCCCCACCAAAAAAAAAAAAAGCCCCAGTGTAGGGAAGAGAGCAGACTTCTGGGAATGTAAATAGGACAACCTTTCAAGAGAGCAATTGGCAGTGTACATCAGAGGCCTTTAAAAAATCTATAAGGGCCTTTTATTTAAAAATCCCACTTGTAGGAATTTATGCCCAGGAAGTTATCCCAGAGCACCCAGCGAAGACAGCTTCTCTTGAATTGTTGGTGGATTTCTGGGTTTTGGGTTATTTCTTTCATATTTGCATACTTGGAATTTCATTACGGACCATGATTCTTTACTTCAGCCCCTAGGAAACCCAGAGCTGAATTTGTAAACTCTTCCATGACTTTGCAAAACCAACCATTTCTGTGTGTGTCCTTGACCCTAGCTCCGTTTCCTCTTCCTTCCTTGTGTTCCCTTCAGAGGTATATTTTCATCTGTTTTTTTGTAGATTGTATCATACAACTTTTAAGCCACCTGAAATCCCTTTTGGAAAAAAAAGATGGAGTAGATTTAAACGCATATGATCCTATTTCTCAAGCTCCAGCTAGCCACCGGGACTGAGCTCAGTGGGAAGTAAGAAACAGAGGGTGGCCCAGTGCTGCCCTTGAGTGGACAAGATGAGCCTGACATTGGGAAATTACTAAAGAGCAGAGAGTACCATGATGTAAAAAGAGTTGATCAGATAAGTGCTGTTTTGTACGGGGGTTTGGAAGACTGACACTGACCCGGAGAGTGGAGCCGGGCGCTGGGCCTCACTGAGCCACTCTGCTCGGCCTCGAGGCCTCCCCACATTTTCAGTCATGAGCCATCGGCGGGGCAGGATCTCTCTCCGCCATAGGGAGTTCAGTTGCCCTTGCCTAGGCCTGGGGTCCAGCATGATGCAGGCATTCCTGGTGGTCAGTGCCAAGGCTATGGGGTCACCTGAAGTTAAGACATCACCGAAGGATGGTCTGTATGTAACGCACAGCCAGTTTGAGGCTGGCAGTCTGCCCTCCCTGTGCTCTGTGAGATGCTGCTGAGGACCCTTTGGGGTGGGTGGTGGGGGCAATCTCATGAGAGATCATGAGTTCTTCAAGAATCCAACACGAGCCCCAGCCGGTTTGGCTCAGTGGATAGAGCGTTGGCCTGCAGACTGGAAAGGTCCTGGGTTCGATTCCAGTCAAGGGCACATGCCCGGGTTGCGGGCTCGATCCCCAATAGGGGGCGTGCAGAAGGCAGGCAATCAGTGATTCTCTCTCATCATTGTTGTTTCAATCTTTCTCTACCTCTCCCTTCCTCTCTGAAATCATAAAAAAAAAAAAAAAAAGGAATCCAGCACGAGTTTTGGACACACCACTAAGCCTGGAGGGTGCCCTTCTGTGGACTGTTGGCAGGGCACACAAATATTTAAGTCGATTAGAAAATGAAATAGATTATTTTCTGCCTTCAGAAAGCAGAGAAGGGAACTCTCCTTTCGGATGGTCCAGTAGTCAACATGCAGATATTACAGATGGAGGAGCCTCGGCTGTTCGGTGTGGCTGAGGCAGCCTGAAGTGGGTGACCACAACTGAGGGGGAAGAGAATGGAGACTTTACAGAGATGCATTCACTCCGCACAGTCTCGTAAGGACCTGGCAGTGTGGGGATGAGAAGTGCATCTGTGGTCCCTGACTTCAAGGAGCCCTCCTTTGAGGATCCGAAGGCTGATCTGGAGAGGCTCTGTGCCCAGGCAGTGGCAGCCGGCCAGCCATGCATGCCACAGGGAGAGAATGTGAGATTCACGAGGAGCCCCCCTCCGGCCAGGGAGCCTGCACTGCCGCCCAGCCCTGCACCTGGCCCGCCTCGCTGCTCCTCGGCTGCTGGCTCCATGGCCCACACTCCTCTGCCATCTGTTCTAGTCTCTCTTGAGCTTGGACCTGTCTGCTTTCCCACCTCCCCACCTCCTGCTTCCTTGCTCTCAGTGTTACAGTTTTTGGCACAGTGTTTTGTGCTGATGGCTCCTTGACCACTGATCTCGGGGACTCATTCCTGCAAGCAGCCTGTCAGACATGGCCTACTGACCTTGATCTGCCTGCCTCTGGCCTTGTCAAACCAGAGATTCAGTAGAGCACAGGGAAATATAAGTATAAAAGAGTAGCACAACATTCTTATCAAGGGCTACAGGATGGAATAATCTGAGTTCAGAGGAGACTTGCTTGGAACTGTTGAACCAGGAATGCTTCCTGGAGGAGGTGGCTATGAAACAGGGTCTTACAGACTCTATGGAGTTTAGATAAGAGGTTTGGGACATTTCAGGGCAATGGCCAGAGCATAGTGTACTAGGAGGAGAATGGGCAATAGACTGATGATGCCATATTGTATAGAGCTTTGAATGCCATGCCGAGATCCTTTGGACTTCTAAAGCCTTTTGAAATTTCTTTAAATATATTTTTATTGATTTCAAAGAGGAAGGGAGAGAGAGGGAGAAATAGAAACATCAGTCCTGAGAGAGAATCATTGATTGGCTGCCTCCTGCATGCCCCCTACTGGGGATCAAGCTCGCACCCCGGGCATGTGTCCTGACCAGGAATTGAACCAGTGACCTCTTAGTTCCTGGGTCGATGCTCAACCACTGAGCCACACCAGCTGGGCCTTTTGAAATTTTTTATTAAGGAGAGATCAGTGCAGTAGTGACATTTAAGCTAAACTGGAAGAGAAATCCCAGAAGCCACTCACGGATACTTCTTTTACTTATTTATTTACTTACTAGGGGCCCGGTGCACAAAAATTTGTGCACTTGGGGTGGAGGGAGTCCCTCAGCCCGGCCTGTGCCCTCCCACAGTCTGGGACCCCTCAGTGGATGTCCTATGATGGCCCCAGTCTGCCAGGCACCTTTTGTGTGTGTGTGTGTGTGTGTGTGTGTGTGTCCCCACTGGGGACCTGCCCCCAGCCGCATCTGAGGCTCGGAGCAGTCCTCCTGTGTGTGTCTACCTGCCGGGGGCCTGCCCCCAGCCACACCGTGAAGGCTTGGAGCAGTCATCCCCTCTATGTTGATCTCTCAGACTCTTGCCCTCCCCTGCATGTTGTTCTCTTTTTTGAGCTGTGACCAGGGCTGGGTGCTGCCTGCCTCCCAAGCTTGCCTACTGCCCATCTTCCTCCAGCCACCAGAAAGCAGGGAAAACCCCGCCTCGTGGTCAGGCCAGCCTTTTCCTGCTCCCTGATCCCTGGAAGGGACC
>PVJC01007574.1:0-26623 GCA_004026665.1 Murina feae
AAAAAGAAGGAATTCTTACCATTTGCATCAGCATGGATGGAAATGGAGAGCATTATGCTAAGTGAAATAAGCCAATCAATGAAAGAAAAATACCACATGACCTCACTTATTTATGGATAATAAAGACCATTACAAAATGATAAACATAAACAAATACAGAGACAGAGCAGCCTTGAACAGACTATCATCCTACAGCTGGTAGGCTGGGGAGGGTTGGGGGGGAGTTGGGAGATCAACTGAAAGACTTGCATGCATACATAGGAGAATAATCAGTGGACACGGGAAACTGGGGGTTAGGGAGGAGGGGGGGAAGGGCAAGGGGAAAAAATGGAGATCTATCATCTGTTGTAATACTTATCTATCACTTGTTGTAATACTTTAAGCAATGAAATAAAAAAAAAAGAAAATTACAGGCCGTGTTCCTGGTGAAACACCACATTAACAAAATAGAAAATAAAAACCATGTGATGTTCTCATTAAATAAATAAATCTGGCCCTTCAGAATTCCAAAAATATCAGCATATGACCTAACATTAGTAATAGAAATTTGTGCACTACATTATTTAGCTACATACATGAATCAAATAGGTCATTTATTAAGTTATAATTTAACTAATGCATGTATATTCTATGACTCTTTTACCTTCTTATGCATAAAAAGTTGAGAGCTTATTTTCTAGTAATCTTTTGATTGTTTCTGTGGAGTCCTTAGGCATTTATATCTCAGAAGGCTTTGGAAATTATAAAACTCATGACCTGACTTAGCTGTATTTCTACTTGAGTATACTTCTGTTTAAGAACAATTCAGATATGTTCTCTCACCAACATCTTGATATTTCCAAGCCCATTATTCTTGTGCTTTTGAACTTTGACTATTTAATGCAGCGGTTCTCAACCTGTGGGTCACAACCCCTTTGACGGTCGAATGACCCTTTCACAGGGGTTGCCTAAGACCATCCTGCACATCAGATATTTATATTACGATCCATAGCAGTAGCAACATTACAGTTATGAAGTAGCAACACAAATAATTTTATGGTTGGGTCACAACATGAGGAAATGTATTTAAAGGGCCAGAAGGTTGAGAACCACTGACTTAATGGATCAGAGAATAAAATTCATTTCCTTCTGGTTGAGCAGGTGAGGTACTTTACTAGTCCTCAGTACATTAAAAGTAGAGAAGATTAGATTGTTCTTAATGGAAACTAAAATTTGAATCAAAACTACAATAAGTTTGAGGCTATGGAGCTTACAAGTTTCAGTTTGAAAGCTCTATATTGAATCCATTTACTATTTGGAGGGACAAGAGTCATTCAGTGATTACAATACATCTTGGATACAATAGCCCTGATCACATTTAGATCTGAACAAATGTCCAAGTTTTACAGTTAAATGTAGAACCAGGCTTTATTTTTTCCAATACTTAGCAAAAGTTTTTATCTATTTTTGAATTATCTAAAGTTCTGTATACTGTATTTCTTTAAAAAAAATTATTTTCATGCAAAGTCTAACTATAGCATGCCCATCTACAATCATTCTTAAACTTAAGGCACTCACAATCTAATTTATTTAATATGCACTATGTTTACATTATTGTTACATTTATTTTTTTATCCTATGCTATGTATCATTTTTAGAAAAGTCTTAAAATTTATAATACCAATGAAAGGCACAAAAATAGTGAATTCCATTTCTTTTTTAAAAAATATATATTTTATTGATTTTTTAAGGAGAGGAAGGGAGAGAAATAGAGAGTTAGAAACATTGATGAGAGAGAAACATTGATCAGCTGCCTCCTGCACTCCCTACTGGAGATGTGCCCACAACCAAGGTATGTGCCCTTGACTGGAATTGAACCTGGGACCTTTCAGTCTGCAGGCCGATGCTCTATCAACTGAGCCAAACCAGTCAGGGCCATTTCTTAATTTATATGTAAGAGACCCAGCTTTGATAAAATAATTGTACACATAGTTTTTATTTTCTTAGCTCACTATCCCTTTTCCTCATAGCATTTGTCACATACTTTACATGAAATAATTACTTGTTTGAGATGGAACTTTTTATTTCCTCAAAAAAATAACATAATTAGATAACTATTTCTTTAATACCTGAATTTCATTGCAAAACTCGTAAGCTCCATAGCCTCAAACTTATTGTAGATGCCCTCATGATCACTTGACCTCCATGAGCTCAGGACCTCACATGGAGCCTGCTGAATAGAAAACGAATGAAGGAAACTGTATTTCAAATCATAGAATTAGTTTTAAGAAATTTACTGTGCATGTATATGCATGTAATAAGTATAGATTATATTCTCATAAATCCTGTTTTGATCAATTTAAAATAAAATCTACAATTATTTGTTCAAAGATAATAGAAGATTGATGCTCTATAGATTGTACTATCACAGAGATACTTACTCTTTGACCCACTATTTGATTATCTTCTTGTAAATTTTACAACCTCAACTGAGGGCTCTATGAATAGCAACCACTGTCAGCTTCCTCTTGGGAGGAATATGTTTTCAAAGCTGGGCAACTTGGTGCAAACAGCTGAATCCACATGCACAATACATATTCCTTCTTTTCAGATCCAGAGCTCTATTTCAGCCTACTTTTATTTTTCAGTATTAAGGTTAATATATTCTACATATTGCTTAACATCGTGATGTGATACCGTTATCTTACTGACATTACATTATATACAATTTTTTAATAAATTTACTTATGCAGAAATTATGTTAAAGAATTTCTAATTCTAAAATTGAATTCAGTGTTTTCTCAGTGTAAATACTAAACGTACTATCTTAAAAACTATCCTTCATAAGACAAATAAAATATGTAACTGCTGCACCAAAGTGTAGGAGCAGTAATTTTCACCTTGAAATATACATGTTATATAAGTGATGTCTTTCATTATCTGATATAGTTTCTTATCAGAAATGCTTATGTTTAACAGAAAAAAAGATTTTTTATTTTATCATTTGACACATTATCTTTCAAAAAAGGATTTTTTCAAACAAAATTTGATTCTTTATAGTGACAATAAGTAATGTATTTTTAAATATGAAATATTTATATTTGATTGCATTTCTGCATTTTAACCCAGAGTAAAAATTTAGGTAAGCCAGAATAGTGATGGGTTGCCCATAAAAGATATATGGGCATTATGATGTTAAATCCCAAAAAATATTCTAAGTTTTTAGTACAGAGACTCCAGAGATCACTCAAAAAATAATGAAAATTTTTTGTTGATATAAATAAGTATCGCTACTAGTTAGTCATTGTTGATGCATAAAAAACTATTAATGCTTTGATATTTCTTGTATTTAGCTATATGCTAAACCCTTAATAATGTTAGGTTTATATTTGCTATTTGGAACAAAGGAAATAATTATTATAATTTTATCTTTTGACCTCACAGGGCCTCCGTGTGTGTGTGTATGTATGTGTTTATGTGAGTGTGTGTGTGTGTGTGTGTGCAAAGAGAAAGAGAACCAGGTGACTATCTGTTGTCTCTACTTGTATGGGTAATAATCCTATCAAATCAGGGCTATACCCTGGTATTACTTCCATAAAGGCTCTGTGTCCACATATAGTTACCTTAGGGATTCAATATATGAATTTGAGGGGAACACAAACATTCTGTCCATAATAACTAACACAAAGTAGTAGGACTCAAATGTAAATTGTGAGTGTTGAAAATATTTAAAAGAGTAAGGTATGAAGCAATGGTAAAGCATAGTAAATCTCTTACCAACATAACCATGTTGGATTCTCCCTCACCACTGGTTGGTGCTTTTATTTCCATGTCTCTCTCCTCAGGCCAAAAGAATTTTGAAGAAAGATAGTGGTTTATCACAAAATTACATTAAATGCATTACCCAACATTGATGCTAAAAATAATTATTACTAACACACAGAGACACATAACAAAAGTAGTATGTCAACCTACTGGGAATATTGTTTTTTATATTGGCAATTTATTTTTTCTTCTTCATGCCCATTTTTTCATTCATCAATTCATTTATTAGAGAAATAGAGCATGAGTGATATGCCAAGAATTGTCCTAGTTTAGGGAAATGAAGGAGTGAAAACAGTAACCACAGCACTTGGTTCTTAGGAACCTTAAAAATCTTACAGGAAAGTTAGACATCTTACAAATTTAATTACAATTGTCATGGTATTATAAATTTAAGTTGCTATAAAAGCATATGCTAGAAGACCAAGAGATGAAATTCTTAATGCACAATTCACATGTAAAGGAAAAAAATATATAACTAAATTAGAAAACCACATAATACAGCAAGATTCAGTTTTTAAAGCAGCAGCTGTTCCTTCTGAATAATTTTTTATAAGATGAAAAATGAGTGACTTCAAAATAATGAAAAGAGACTTAGATTACTCTCAATAGGAAATTACTTTCTTTCTGCCAAATGCCAAGGAGATATCTTCAGGTCCCTGCATTGTGGGGGCAGAGGGAACAGGTATGCCCTTGCAGCAGTGGCAGGATGTGACATAGCTGGTTATAAGCCATCTATCTAGCATTTACATTAATTTTCATAAATTTATGCATTGGAAATTGCTCCTGAAATATAATCTTTCAAAACTTCATACCTCTCAGTCTCAACTTTAACAGAATGAGAATTTATTTTTTGCAATTCGCATATCAGATCTCTCTTAAAAATATAAGAAAGTATGAATTGGCATGAATATACATGGAATGTGGATGAAATCATAACAAAAGTAAATATGAAGATGGGGCAAAACAGGCCAGCTAAAAAAAATAACACAAAAAAGCAGAAAGAAAAACAAAACAGTAATCATCTGTTAAGATATACATTTTATAACTGAATGTTTTTATCTCTTCAACTCCCACTACCAGGACATTGAGTCATACAAAAAATGAGTCAATAATGTTACTAATCAGGCAAGGAAGTGTTGGAAGTAGGCCAAAGGCAACTGTTTAAAAACAAGGGACTACCAAAATATTAAAGAGAACATGGTATATACAAAAGAAATAAAGTTGCACAATGGAGATCATATTGTGATGGTGATGTGGGACATAATTAGACATGAGATTTGAGATATTGGAAGCCATTATTAGAGATCATCCAGGATACACTTTAGTTTGGAAAGCCAAACACGTGATCTATCTAAGAACAATAAAATCAGATTTATTATTTTAAAAATTCATTATGTTTGCACTGTAAAAGATAGATTGAAAGCAGGGAAACTTTTTTTAAAGTATATTTTATTTATTTTTCAAAAAGAGGAAGGGAGAGAGATAGAAAGCCAGAAACATTGATGAGAGAGAAACATCAATCAGCTGCCTCTTGCACACCCCCCACTGGTGATGTGCCCAAAACTAGGGTACATGCCCTTGACCGGAGTCGAACCTGGGACCCCTCAGTCTGCAGACCAGTGCTCTATCCACTGAGCCAAACTGGCTAGGACAGCAGGGAAACTTTTTAGAGAATTTTTTTCTATAAAACAGAGAAGATATATTGGAAGTAAATATGTCTAGAGATAATGTACCAAAAGGCAGTTTCCACAGATAACTGAGTGATTAGAAATTGGAAAGAGAGATTATGTATGATATAAGGATGGCTCTGGATTTCTGGAACAGCTATTTTAGAAAGTAAGACTTCAAAAATAACAGAGATGCAGTGTTAAGAGATGATGACAGATATTATCCAGTAGTTGAGTCTTTTCCATCCTAGCTTTCTTTTCTTGATAATGTGTTCTATTTATAGGACAAGAATATATGATCCAAGATTAGCTTGTTATAGTACCTCAAGCTTTTGGCTTTAGTGACTACTGTATGAGTGTCCCAGAATTCTGTCCTCCCTAAAACTTAGTTCCACCTCTGCACCCACTGCTGTTGTTTTTAATTAGGTTTTATATTTTCAAAACACTTGCCTAAACTAGTCTAACTTAGGATTTTATAACTTGTAACCAGAATAATAAATAAATAATACAATGGAGCCCTAGCTAGTTTGGCTCAGTGGATAGAGCATTGGCCTGGAGAAGGAAGGGTCCCAGATTCAATTCTGGTCAAGGGCACATACTTTGATTATAGGATTCTCCCCAGCCAGGGCCCTGGTCAGGGCATCTACAGGAGGCAACCAATCTATGTGTTTCTCTTACATCGATATTTCTCTCTGCCTTTGAAATATCTCAGGTGAAGATTAAAAATAATAATAATTCAGTGGTCTTGAAATGGAGTAAGAAGGTTTAAAATTATCCAGATATGCCAAAAAATTAATAGTAGGGATATTCACTAGCAAATGATATTGTATATCCATGAATTTAATACCTTCTTCTCCCAATATGTTTAAAATTATTTCTTAAAAATGAAACAAAGCCCAGTCAGCATGGCTCAGTGGCTGAGCATCAACCTAAGAACCAGGAGGTCACAGTTCAATTCCCGGATGGGGCACATGCTTGGGTTGTGGGCTCTATCCCTAGTGTGGGGCATGCAGGAGGCAGCCAATTGATGATTCTCTCTCATTATTGATATGTCTATCTCCCTCTCCCATTCTATCTGAAATCAATAAAAATGTATATATTTTTTTAAATGGAGCAAAAACGAGTTTTAAAAATACAGTCTGTAAAAATGGTAGTTATTGCCCTAACCGATTTGGCTCAGTGGATAGAGTGTTGGCCTGCAGACTGAAGGGTCGCAGGTTCGATTCTGGTCAAGAGCATGTACCTTGGTTTTAGACACATCCCCAGTAAGGGGTGTGCAGGAGGCAGCTGATCAATGTTTCTCTGTCATTGATGTTTCCAACTCTCTATCTTTCTCCCTTCCTCTCTGTAAAAAATCAATAAAATATATTTTTTAAAAATGGTAGTTATTTGGAAAATAGCTAAATACTACAACTAAAACAATTTTAAAATAAAATAATATATACTGTACATTTCAAAGAACATTAGTAGAACAGAATAGACATAAGTAAAGATAGAATTCAGTAACTAGAAAGTAGAACTGAACAATTTTTTAAAAAATTATAACATAAAGACAAGGAGAAAGAATATAACAAAGGCTAATAATAAATACATTATTAATAAACACATGAACATTATGTGCAAGAAATAAATGTTGTATGAGGATTCAGAGTACTTGAAAAACAGATAGACTTTGTCACAGCATATGCACATTTACCTTTATTTGTTTTAAACGTTCTCCACTTCAATAGCATATTTAAAGGATCACTGTTCGCTTAACCTGTACTGTGAATAACTAAGTGGGAGGAATAAAAGTGAGTGTAACATTTTTAAGGGGTTAAAAACAGTCCTCCCCAAGGTGTGTCATTTTGGCATGTGAATTATTTTTAGTTGAAGGTAGTGGAGATTCTGTGGGCTCCTAAGAATTATTACCAGAAATAAATTTTTATGACCAGTCTATATGTCAGAGCAAACTTTTAATTACTGAACTTCTGCTCTTCTTATCATCCTGCAAATGACATTCTTCCCCTCTGAAGTAAGGCACCTTACTTCATCTTTAGGTGAGAATGCCTTATGAACCCCAAATAATTTCTTATATCGGAACCCTTTCATGTATGTGGGATTTCTGAGTCTCTGATGTATGTGTGGTTTCCATACGTATGTATGTAATTAAATTTGGTTACTTTTTCATGTTAATTTTTCTATTAATTTAATTATTAAACCAGCCAGGCAGACCTGGAAAGGTAGAGGAATGTTTCTTCCTCCTCTGCATTTTCAACATGTCAATAACAAGAATGTGTTGTCTACTCTAATAAAAGAGTAATATTAAAATTAACCGTTTCTATGGGACTCCTAAGCCATGCCCACCAGCCAGTCAGAGCGGCTATATGCAAATTAACCTAGCCAAGATGGAGGCTGGCAGTCACGGAGCTGGAGTAAGAAGGAGGCTTCCATTGCACCAGGAGTAAACTGCCGGCTGGGCTTCTCCCGGCTCCAGGCAACATTGTTGCAACATTGTTTCCATTATAGAAGCCTCAGAGCTGAAGCAAACAACAGGTTTCCATTGCACCAGCGATGGAGGAAACTGCCTGCCTAGAGTCTACTAAGGCAACATTCTTTCAATTATAGAAGCCATGGAGCTGAAGCCAACAGGAGGCTTCATTACCTGCCTAGGCCTCAGCTTAAAGGAACAGTGTATCAATTATGGAAGATAAATAAACCCCAGAAACCTGCTTCCAGCCAGCCTTGCTGGAACGTTGAGTCAGTGGGAGCTGTGAGCAGCCTGAAAGCCTGAAAACAGCCCTCAAGCCCGCAGCCAGGCTGGCCACACCCCAATGGGGTGGGGGATCCCAGTGGGGGGCTTGGCCAACCTGCAAACAGCCATCATCCCCTCACACAGGCTGACCAGGCACACCAGCAGGTGGACATCCCCAAAGGTGTCCCAGACTGCGAGAGGGCACAGGCCGAGCTGAGGGACCTCCTGAGTGCACAAATTTTTGTGCACCGGGCCCCTAGTATGTTTAATAAAAGAATATGATTGGTATTATTCTTAAAAATAACATTTTTATCATTGTGTTTTTAAGGTATGGTTCCTTTAAGAAAAATAACTGTTATAAAATATTCCAGATTAATTTTATCTTTCTAGCTCCACAAATGGCATGGACAAATTTACGTTAATCTCTCTGTGGTCAGTGTGTACATTGATCATAAATACACAGATGCTAAAGAAAAACCATTACTCAAATTCTTACTACACAGTCTCAAAGATGTTTGTGTTTGGAAATATCAAAATTATAAAAGGAAAAATTGTAACATTTGGCAAAAAAGGAAGTAAAAAAATGTAAGCAACTGTGAACCTTGTATATTTCTTACATTTCTTCAAATGGGAGTGAATCTGATCCTCCTTCAAATATCAGAGCAAATCATATCATTGGAAAAAGGGACACAATTTTTTTATTATATATTTTTTTTTACTTTAGCCATATCAGTTGTTTTCTAATCTTATTTGCAAAATCCTTTTATCAATTATTTATGAAGTCAATTCATTTCCCTATGGAAGGAGGAAATATGACTTCATTTTATTTAGTTAGGCAGGAAAACATAAAATACATAAAGACTAAATGCCTATGAAATGAAATCACTTCTTATTTACTAATCCCAAAAGCATGGTTTAATTATTTTTCCCAGACTAGTGACTGTAATTATATGAAAACTATTTTATAGTTCTAAAAATTAAGCTGCATTTAATAGTGCCTTAAATTAATCATATTTATTGTAGAAAACTAAATGGTAAGATTTCATAAAATGTAGCTTTTTGCTTTCTTGTGCTGCAGCTTACTGAGAATTTTTTTTTATGATGGCTTGAATCCAGGATAAAATTGAGGAAGCTTATTGCCCTCCTTTAAATTTAAGAATTCTGAATAATTTTTTGTGCATAAAATTGTCTTCCCAACTTTGTTCCCATATCATTCAATCTGAAGAGACATCAACTGTAATGAGATTACTCTCAGAAGGGCTTTAGAACAATTATTACATCTCAAGACAAGGCTCATTTCATTCTTTATTAGAAGGGTACCAGCCCTTTTCAAAATGATTCTTTGTATCTTGGATATATCTCTTCTTCTGCACTCTTCACACATCTACCCAGTAAAAAATAGAATGTTGTTATGAACACTTTGCAAAGGAGACTAAGCATTATACAGAGGAAAGCTGGAACATGGACTCACCATCTACACTAATAAAACATAAACATGCAAATTGGTGTCACTCTGGTACACCCAAGCCACGCGCACCAGCCAATCAGAGTGCCTATATGCAAATTAACCCAACCAAGATGGAAGTCACAGAGCTAGAGAAAGCAGGAGTCTTCGTTGCCCCGGCGATGGAGGAAGCTAAGCTTCCCACCTGTCCTGGCTCAGCTGTGGCCTCTGCTCAAGGCAACAAAGTTTCAATTATAGAAGTCAAATAAATCCCAGATAGCTGCTTCCAGCCAGGCTCACTGGGAGCTTGGGTCACTGGGGGCTTGCCAGTCTGCAAACAGCCATCATCCACTCAGCCAGATGGCCAGGCACCCCAGCAAGAACCCCCTCCCAGAAGGGAGTATGGCCAGCCTGAAAATGGCTCCTTAGCCTCTCACCCAGCCTGGCCAGGCACTCCAGCAGGAACCCCACCCCAATCCGGACACCCTTCAGGACAAACCAGCTGGTCCCCACCCATGCACCAGGCCTCTATACTATATAATAAAAGGATAATATGCAAATGGACTCTAACAGCAGAATGACTGGGAATGACTGGTCACTGTGACACACACTGACCACCAGGGGGCAGATGCTCAATGCAGGAGCTGCCCCCTGGTGTTCAGTGAGCTCTCACAGGGGGAGCTCTGCTCAGCCATAAGCCAGGCTGATGGCTGCCAGTACAGCGGTGGTGGTGGGAGCCTCTCCCATATTCTCAGCAGTGCTAAGGATGTCCGACTGCAGCTTAGGCCTGCTCCCTGCTGGCAAGTAGACATCCCCCAAGGGCTCCCCAGCTTCCAGAGGGATGTGTGACTGCCCGCTTAGGCCCAATCCCCCAGGGAGCAGGCTTAAGCCAGCAGGTGGACAACCCTCAAGAGTTCCAGACTGTGTGAGGGCACAGGCCAGGCTGAGGGACCTCTTCCCCCCGCCACCCCCGAGTGCACAAATTTTTGTGCACTGGGCCTCTATAATAATAAAAGCATAATATGCTAATAAGACCAGACAGCTGAGTGACCTTCCAGAATTTTTTTCGGATGAAGCTGGGGCTGCGAGGGCCAAGCCCTTTGCACGAATTTCATGCATCAGGCCTATAGTAATATATAATTTTCATCAGGTGGTACTGGTTTTTAGTCATCTTCCTTTCTGCAAACAAAATAGAAGCATCTAATTTAGAGGACTCCAGATCTGTCCCAATTTACTTTCCAATTATTTGAAACCAAATTAACCTGCGAAATCCTCTTATCACAGATACTCAAATTCAGTAGTACAGCATCTATAAAAATAGCATTTTCACTTTATTTTAATCATGTATCTTGCTTCTCTGCTAGATTTTTTAACTGCTTGATAGAAGAGACTTTATATTTTATATGTATAAAGCAGATATCGAAGATGATAGGTGTAGATACATAAATAGATAGATAGATAGATAGATAGATAGATAGATAGTTGTAGACACAGATATCTCTATATAAAGTTAGGTAGCTACACTATATAGAGACTAGAGGACCGGTGCACAAAAATTTGTACACTCGTGGGGGAGGGGGATCACTCAGCCCGGCCTGGGCCCTCTCACAGTCTGGGACCCCTTAAGGGATGTCCACCTGCTTGCTTAGGCCTGCTCTCCAGGCAATTGGGCCTAAGCTGGCAGTCAGACATCCCTCTGGCAGCCTGGGAGCCCTCAGGGGATGTCCACTTGCCAGCAAGGAGCAGGCCTAAACTGCAATTGACCATTCTTAGCTGAGGAGGCGGGAGAGGCTCCCACTACCACTGCTGTACTGGCAGCCGTCAGCTTGGCTTGTGGCTGAGCAGAACTCCCCCTGTGGGAGCACACTGACCACCAGGAGACAGCTTCTGCATTGTCTGCCCCCTGGTGGTCAGTGTGTGTCATAGGGACCAGTCATTCTGCTGTTAGGTTCAATTTGTATATTACCCTTTTATTATATAGTATAGAGGCCTGGTGCATGGGTGGGGGCCAGCTGGTTTGTCCTGAAAGGTGTCCCGGATCAAGGTGGGGGTCCCACTGGAGTGCCTGGCCAGCCTGGGTGAGGGGTTGATGGCTGTTTGTAAGCTGGCCACTGCCCCCAGTGACCCAAGCTCCCAGTGAGGCTGGCTGAAATCAGCTATCTGGGATTTATTTATCTTCTATAATTGAAACTTTGTCGCCTTGAGTGGAGGCCACAGCCAGCCAGTGTAGGCAGGAAGCTTGGCTTCCTCCATTGCCAAGGCAACCAAGTCTCCTGCTTGCCCCAGCTTTGTGGCTGCCGGCCGCCATCTTGGTTGGGTTCATTTGCATATAGTCACTCTGATTGGCTGATGGGCATGTCCTGGGGTGTAGCAGAGGTGTGGTCAATTTGCATGTTTCTCTTTTATTAGATTTAATATCTCTATCTCTCTATGTATCTATCTATCCTCAGATGCTAGCATAAATTCTGGTACATGAAGGATAAGCATTATGATCAATGGAGTTGATTTTATACTTACTTTGGATGTCCAGATTTAGAAGTGTATGAGCTGGTTTAAACATGTATATGATAATGCCGCACTTGAATTTATAGATCTTTAATTATGCCAACATTGAATCTGTTCAAGTTATTTTTTCCTTTTTGATGTATATAGTCACTTTTAATTGTTTCTCTATAAACTTAATTCTTTTGAATCACAAAGCATTTTGGCTCAACTGTCACTAATCCATTTCTATTATTAGGGAACCTCTCAGTAATTCTATAGCAACTTTGCCTGTTTTTTGTTGTGTCTGTTTTTCCTCATTCCTCCTCCTTTTTCTGGTTAAACTTACTCTGCTTAAACTGCATCTGCTTCCTTTCTTTGCTGCATCCTAAACTGAGTATAGGACACAACTAGAGGTGATAACAAAAGCTCATTTATTTAAAAAAATTAATGAAATAATTTATATTATATGAGTATCCTGTGCCACCCCAGATTAATTCATTTAACTGTTTAATAAGTATCTATTCTTGACAATATAGTGGGCTAAATGCTGAGAGTTAAAGCATCTGTTCTTTTTAAAACTAGTGGACTTTCCAAGCCAGTGTTGCTCAGTGGTTGAGCATCAACCTATAAACCAGAAGGTCAGGATTCTATTCCTGGTCAGAGTACATGCCAGGGTTGCAGGCTGTATCCCCAGTGTGGGGCATACAGGAGGCAGCCAATCAATGATTCTCTCTCATCATTGATGTTTCTATCTCTATCTGTCTCTCTCCTTCTCCCTTCCTCTCTGAAATCAGTAATAATATTTTTAAAAAGTTAAAGTAGTAGACTTGATTGCACATATCCTACATATTTATTCATAAGAAACTCCCTATTTTTTCTTTTCTGTAATGTGTTCTGCAGTTATTTAAAAGTTTCATTATTATGTGGAGGTACTTATCAAAGGATATTGAATTTTGACAAATGCTCTTTCTGCATCTCCTTGGATTATATGACTTTTTATTTTTCATTCTGTTAAATATGGTATATCACATTTATTGACTTATGTATGTTGAACCATCCTTGCATTCCAGGATAAATCCTGCTTGATTGTGGTGCTTGATCCTTTTAATGTACTGTATTTTGTTGAGGGTTTTGTATCTGTTCATTGAGAATATTGGCCTATAATTTCCATGTCTTGTAGTATGCCTCAACATAAAAAATTCCATATATGACAAATGTATACCTAAGATTATACTCAGTATTGAAAAGCTTAGAGCTTTTTTCTCTAAGAGAAGAAACAAGAAAGGGTGATCTATAATAGTGTCAAAGATAATAATTAGGATAGCATCCAAATGAGAAAGGAAGAAGTAAAGCTATCTCTATTTGTATGCTCTCATATATAGAAAGCCTGAGAGACTTCACCAAAAAGACTTTTCAAACTAAAAAACAAATTCAATAAGGCTGTAGGATACAAAATCAACATACAAAAACCAGTTGCGTTTGTATACACTTAACAAAGAACTGTCCAAAAAATAAATTTAAAAAACAATTTCCCTCCAGCCAGTTCAGCTCAGTGGATAGAGTGTCTTCCTGCAGATCAAAGGGTCCGGGTTCGATTCCAGTCAAGGGCACATACCTTAGTGGCAGGCTCTTTCCCATCTCTGAGCAGGGCATGTGCAGGAGGCAACCAATCAATGTGTTTCTCTCACCTCAATATTTCTCTCTGACTTTCCCTCTCTCTTCCATGCTCTCTAAAAATCAATGGAAATTTAGAAAAATTAAAAGAAAACAATTTCATTTATAATGGCATCAAAAAGAATAGCATGTATAGGAATAAATTTAAACAAAGAGTGAAAGATTTCTACATTGAAAATGTGATGAAAGAAATTGAAGAAAAAACAAATAAGTAGACCGATATATCTTGTTTATGGATTATAATAATATTGTTACAATGTTCATATTACCTAAAACAGTCTACAGATTCAATGCAATTCCATTAAAAATTCCAATGACATTTTTTCACAGAAATAGAAAAGTCAGTCCTAAAATTTATGTGGAACTAAAAGCTAAGGGGAAGGAATTAGCCAAAGAACATATATGCATAACCCATAGACCAAAACAAGAGTGTGGTGGTGATGGCCAGAGGAAAAGGGGGTTGGAGGTTGGTGTAAGGGGACATCGGTAATAGTGTCCATAATAAAAATAAAGTAAAAAAAAAATCTAAAGTGGTCTTGAGCAAGAAGAACAAACCTGGAGATATAGAAAGTCCAGAAGTACACCAAAGTATATAAAGTCAACTAATTTTGGATAAAAGCACCAAGACTACATAAGGGAAAGGAGAGTTTCTTTAATAAATAGTGCTGGGAAAACTGGATATCTGCATGCAGAAAAGTGAAATTGGGCCCTTGTCTTAAACCGTACATAAAAATCAAATGTAATCAAATTAAAGACTCACATATAAGACCTGAAACTATAAAACTCCTAGAAAAAAATAGAGAAAAAGCTCCTGGGGACTAGTGTTGGCAATTTTTTTTTTTTTATCTAACACCAAAAGCACAAGCAACAAAAGCAAAAATAAACAAGTGGGAGTACATTAAACTAAAAAGTTTCTCCCTAGCAAAGGAAGCAATCAACAAAATGAAATGAGAAGCAATATGTGCAAATTATATATCTGACCAGGGATTAATATTAAAAATGCATAGAGAACTCACACAACTCAACAAATAACCTCATTTTTAAAATGTATAAAAATCTAAACACATTTTCATAGAAGACATAAGAAGACCAACAGGTTTATGCAAAGATGCTGAACATTATTAATTGCATCATGGAAATGCAAATCAAAATCACAGTGAAATATCACCTCACATCTATTAACATAGCTATTATCAAAAAGTCAAAAGATTACAAGTACTGGGGAGAACATAGGGAAAAGGGAATCCCTGTACACTGTTGGTGGGGATATAAATTCGTGCAGCCATTATGGAAGACTGTATGAGAGTTTCTTTAAAAATTAAAAACAGAACTAACATACAATCCAGAAATAATACTGCTGGGTATAGATACAAAGAAAATAAAATCACTATGTCCAAAAGCTATCGGTTCCTCCATGTTCATTGCAGCATGAATCATAGCAAGCTAGGTATAAAAAAGAAATGAAGTGTCCATTATCAGTGGATGAATGGAAAAAGGAAATATGTTACATGTACAGAATGGAATATTATCCCACTTTAAAAAGGAAGTAAATCCAGCCATTTTTGACAGCACAGATGGACCTAGAGGACATTATGTTAAAGTGAAATAAAATCAGGCATAGAAAGACAAATATTGCAGGATATCACTTATATTTGGATTTTTTCAAGCCAAACGAATAATAACAGAGACTAGAATGATGGTTACCTGGGGATGGACAGTGGAGAAAAAAGGGGAGATTTGTTTCTAAAAAGAAAGAAAGATAGTAGAATGGTGGTGGTCAGGCTTGAAGAGAGGGAGTCATGGGGCATTACTGTTTAATGGGCACAGAATTTTAGTTATGAAGGTGTTAAGCACTTCATAAGCAATATCCTATTTTTAATTCTCAATAAAAATCCTAAGTCTTATGAGAGCTAAGTGACTAAGGAATGTTTATAGGAGGTAGGAGCAAGAATCTAAACACAGATCTTTCTGACTCTGGACACACTATACTGACTCACTTATAAAATTAAAATACATCTTATGGAATTAAAGGACACACAACATGGTAAATTTTCTTCTCACCAGTAAAACAGTCTTCTTTTTAACTATTTTTGAAAGTGACTTTTACTTATCTCATGCGCTTTCCACTTTCTTACTGGTTAGAATGGACATCATTTCCTTAGAAATTCAAATACCAGGATGTATTCGCAAAACTTAATTTCTCCTCTTTTCCCTGGCATATATGTCTTTCCTATCCACATCTCACTGAAGAAGAATTCATGATTGATTTTCAGTTGGTATGTTAAAGGAGACATTGAAAATTAACTTTAGACTTCAATTATGACTAAATCATAACCAGATTTAGTGGAATAGCCCTTTTGACATGAAAATAAGGCTTAAACTAACATAGATTGTTTAAAAAGATAAGCATGGAAGAGAGAGACATGTGTTACCACATTGTATGTTGTAAAAATATACAGACATCCTTGATGAGCAATCAAATGGAAGCTAATAAAAAGTAATAGGGAATAATTAATAACAAATGGTGATATGGTAGGAACTGTAATTGACATTTCTAAACATGGTGGAGAAAGTAGATAATGTTTTGTTCAATCAGTTTATGAGAGTGACTTTGTGTCAAAATCTTATGTTCATTAGATGTTTGAATTACTCAGATATTTGTTGACCAGCCAATCATTACCATGCCATGATATGTAAGTACTCTCTGTATGCTGTGACATTTATAATGTTTATATCAATAGAGAATAAACTAGGAGTAGTTTTCTTTATTAGAATCTTAACATGAGGAAAATGGATTAAAGATCAACCACTACAGAGAAGAAATATTAGGAGAAAGAAGTAGCAGGCTAAACCTAAACAAGTCCAAAGAAATATGAGTTGTTATTAAAGAAAAAAATAAAACAATTTAGGAAAGGAAACCGCAGTTATAAGAACTGTGTAAATGAAAAACATTTTGAAATTATAATCAACTTTATTGATTATATAATTATTCTTTTTGCAGATACCAGAGCCAAAACCTCACTCAAAATATTTTTCCCTAGCAGACTTTGTTTCAGCTCATTAAGAGCCTCTTCCTGCTCTCACCACCCCCATAGCCAAAGAAGGAGAAAAGGAAACCAATCTTGTGGACTATTCCCAGGAAAACATGAGCACTGATTCATTTTAAAATCTCCATGTATACAAGTTAGTTTTGCCCAGTGGTATGCATCTTGGGAAAATGACCATCTGCAGTTAGCAGCTATTTTTAAATAATTTAAGGTGAAGTTCACATAAAATTGTTTTAAAGTGAACAATTTAATAGCATTTAGTATGTTCACCAACACCTCTAGTTTTAAAATATTTCTATCACTCCAAGATAAACCCCTTGCCTATTAAACAGTTTATCCCTAGTTCCTCTCTCCCAGGCCCTCAAAACCACCAATCTGCATTCTGTCTCTATGAATTTATCTATTTTGGATATTTTGCATATAAATGGGATCATACCATATATGACCTTTAATGTTTGTGGCTTCTTTCACATATCACAAGTGTTTTGGAGGTTCATCCATGTTGTTTCATATATCAATACTTTATTTCTTTTTACAGCTACACTAGAGGCCTGGTGCACAAAAATTTATGTACTCAGGGGGGTCCCTCAGCCTAGCCTATACCCTCTTACAGTCTGAGACCCCTCAGGGGATGTCTACCTGCTGACTTAGGCCTGCTCCCTGGGGATCAAGCCTAAACTGGCAGTCAGACATCCCTCTGACAACCCGGGAGCCCTCAGGGGATGTCCACTTGGCAGGGGGAGCAGGCCTAAGCTGCAGTCAGACATCCTTAGTGCTGCTGAGGAGGCATGAGAGGCTCCCACCACCACCGCTGTACTGGCAGCCGTCAGCCTGGCTTGTAGCTGAGCAGAGCTCGCCCTGTGGGAGCACACTGATCACCAGTGGGCAGTTCCTGCATTGAGTGTCTGCCCACTGGTGGTCAGTGTGCGTCATAGTGACCAGTCATTCCTAGTCATTCTCTGTTAGGGTCAATTTTCATATTACACATTTATTATATAGGAGAGACACCTGGTGCATGGGTGTGGTCCCGCTGGAGTGCCTGGCAAGGGACATTTTCAGGCTGGCCACACTCGCATCAGGGAGGGGAATATTGCTAGGGTGCCTGTCCAGTGTGGGTGAGTGGCTGATAGCTGTTTGCAGGCTGGCCACAGCCTCTTCAGGGTGACTGGCCAGCCTGGGGGAGGGACTAATGGCTGTGTGCAGGATGGCCAAGCCCCCAGCGACCCAAGCTCCCAGCCAGGCTGGCTGGAAGCAGCTATCTGGGATTTATTTATCTTCTGTAATTGAAACTCTGTTGCCTTGAAATTGAAACTTTGAGGCCACAGCCAGCCAGGGCAGGCTGGAAGCTTGACTTTCTCCATCTCCAGGACAACCAAGCCTTCTGCTTGCTCCAGCTTGTGGCTGCCGGCCGCCATCTTGGTTGGGTTTATTTGCATATAATCGCTCTGATTGTCTGGTGGGTGTGGCTTGGGGTGTATCAGAGTAACACCAATTTGTATGTTTCTCTTTTATTAGATTAGAGGCCTGGTGCACAAATTTGTGCATGGGGGTCAAGGGGTGGAGGGACAGTGGAAGGTTGGCTGCCAGCTTCGAGGAGAGAGCTGGCCTTCGGCCCCCTGGGAAAGGGGCTGTGTCTGCTGCCACCCACCCCTAGTCTGGGCCTTAAGACCCCAGTGGGGTTGGGGAGGAAGTGACAGTTTCCAGGCTGAGCATGGAAGAAATGGACACTGGACACGGACGCTGCCATCAGTGCTACGCCACCACATGGTTCTCCATGTCCCTTCCTCCTCCTTCCCTTACTGCTGCCACCGTGGAGGACAGGAAGCCCCTGGGGAAGGGAGAAGAAAGGAGTGAGACAAATGCTTGTGTTGAGGGCTGACTTTCAATAGATCGCAGTGAGGGAGCTGCTCTGCTACATATGAAACTCCAACTCAGAAGCAGGTTGTCCATGAATGGTTTAGCATCAGGGGCTGATGGGGCCGGCCACAGGGGGAGGGACCACAGGTGGTTGGCCGGCCACAGTAGGTTGGCTGTGGGAGCACACTGACCAGCAGGGGTCAGCTCCTGGATTGAGCATCTGCCCTCTGGTGGTCAGTGCACATCATAGCAACTGGTCGAATGGGTCATTTGGTCATACTCGTTGCTTAAGCTTTTATATATAGAGATAATGGTTATTGCGAATAATGCTGCTATGAATTATATGAACATGTATGTATTTAAATACCTGTTTTGGAATCTTTGGGTATATACCTAAGTGTGGAATTTAAGGACCATGAAGTATTTCTGTGATTAACTTTCTGAGGAATGACCAAACTATTTTCCCTAGTGGTTTAACCACTTACATTCCCGTCAGCAATATGCAAAGGTTCCAATTTTGCCACACTTTTACTAACATATTTGTGTATATATGTGTATGTGTTTTAATTATAGCCATTCTGTTTAGTGTTGAGTGTTATCACATTGTGGTTTTGATTTGCATTTCTCTAATGACTAGTGATGTCAACCATCTTTTCAAGTGTTTGATGGCCACTTGTATAACTTCTTTAGAAAAAATGTCTATGTCTTTTGCACATTTGTTAATTAAGTGATTTGTTTTTTGTTGTTTAGTTATTGTAGTTTTTATTCTGGATCTAGACTATTATTAGATATATATTGTGCAAATATTTTATCCCATTTTATAGTTGGTCATTCTACCTTTATAATAATGCATTTTGCTGCACAAAAGTTCTTATTTTGATGAAATATAATTTATTTTTCCTTTTGTTGCTTGTGCTTTTGGAATCATATCTAAGAAGCCATTGCCAAATCCAAAATTATGAAGATTTACTTCTATGTTTTCTTCTAAGACCTGATGGCTTTAGTTCTTATATATATGTTATTGATCCGTTTGGGGTTAATTTTTGTACATGGTGTAAGGTAGAAGTCCAAATTCCTTTTTGCACACAAAAATACCAGAGAGATTTGAGGCTCATAGTGAACTGAAAGCATCTACAGCAAAAACAATACACAAATTGTGCGCAATTCCTGACAATATTCATTCATCTCTCCCACTAATGGCCTAGTAGGAAAAAAAAAAACACCCATTTCCAGTTACAAATACTCTTCCCACAGTCTTTGTCAATGTACACACACACGTGTATGACATGTAGTTAAGTCTGACACACACAAATGCAATAAAGTTTTTTAAAAACCATAGGAAACAAAGGATTCAACAGATGCCTCAGAGATTACTCAGACTGTGAACTTACAGGTTAAGGAATTTTTAAAACCATTCTGTTATGTTACTAGAAAAGGTGGACGACATGCCCCACGAAGAGAGAGGATTTCACAGAGCAGAAAACAATAGGAATGGATCAAATACAAGAGTTAAAGTGAAAACATCGTGGATATTTATCTCTTGTTACTTTGCTTCACTGGCACAGTAGTAGGAGACAGAAGGGTTATTTTTTTCCTGGTTCAGCCTCATTTTGGGTTCTGTATCTCTGGCGCTCAGGTGCTTTCTAAATTATTCTGCCTTTTTTCCAGTGATAAGAAATTGGCTTTGTTTGCTTGTTTGTTTTTTAATCACAGTTTACATTCCCTGTTGTTCTGTATCAGTTTCATGTATACAGCATATCATTTATACAATCACATACTTTCTATAGTCCCCCTGATGTTTCCAGTACCTACCTGGCACCGTACCTAATTATTACAATACTAGAGGCCCCTTGCACAAAATTTGTGCGTGGGTGTGGTCCCTAGGCCTGGCTGGAGATCAAAGTGTGAACGTCTGGTGTGAAAGGTCAGGTCCCAGCTTATCTCTGCACCTTGCCCCAGGCCCCCATGGGCCCCCCTCCCCCTGAGTCATAGCGCCTGAGTCCCCACACAGAGATGAGGTGAGCACAGCCAGCTGGCCTTGCAGACCAGCTCCTGTGCGAACCCACAGGGAGCCCAACTGACCCCTGTGGTCCCAGCAGCAGTGGCCTGGCTCACCCGAAAGGGGCCACGCAGGTGCAGGGCGGGCTCCTTGCGGGCGCCCAGCACCTGAGCATGGGGGTTTCCCTGGCATGCAAGCCCTGGCGTCCTGGGGGAGGTTAGCCAGAGGAGTGAGAGAGAGCTCGGAGGACACCCCACATTCTCACTGCACCTCTGTCCTCATCATCCCTGCCCCCAGGTAACCAGTGAGAGGTCAAAGTGCGTCAACATCTGCCATGTTCCGCACCGCCCCTGGTGGTCAGTGCACATCATAGTGAGCAGTCGAACTCCCAGTCATTTCCTCCAGAGGAGACTACCGACTGCCCAAGGAGACAATTTGCATATTAGGCTTTTATTATATAGGGTTATCAACTATACTTTCTATGCTTGTATTTTATATCCCCATGATTATTATGTAACTGCCAAATACTTTTCAGTTCCTTTACCTTTTTCACCCAGTCTTCAAATCTCCTCCCCTCTGGCAACTATCATCTGTTCTCTGAATCTATCAGTCTATTTTTGTTTTGTTTGTTTATATTGTTCTTTAGATTCCACATATAGATGAAGTAATATGGTATTTATCTTCTCTGACTGACTTATTTCACTTAGCATAGTACCCTGTACGTTTATCCATGCTATCGCAACTGGGAAAATTTTATTCTTTTTTACAGCCAAGTGTATATGTACTGTGGCTTTTTAAAAATAAGGCTTTTGTTCTTTATGGAAGAATGGACTGGGTGGATCTTTGTACTTCCTTTTCAGCTGTGACAGTTTCCTGTCTCCAAGCACGAACTGCAAAGAAAGGATTTCTCTGTTCTCCCACCCTACCACCAGTATTTCCCATGCACACCCAGAGAGATTGAAAGTTTGAGCTTGCAGGAATATGCTACTCCAGGGTTCTGTGTTTGCATTCTAGCCTCAACTCCAACATTAGCAATATATTAAAATTGCAGTGGCGTTCTTTGTACCTGCTTGTATGTCCACCTTGCCCCAAACCCCTGCCACAGGTAATAGTGCTACTGTGCCATCTTTCCTTATGGCTTTCTCTGACCTCAGTTCTCTGTTGGAGTCAAGAAAAATATAATTTTGTACATTATCCAGTCTTGCTGTTGGGTGAGAGAAACACTCTTTCCAGCTTTCTATGTACTTGACAGAAGACTGAATCCAGTTATTCTGAGGATGCATTAAATAATTATATGCTTGGATAGATAGACTCTTTAGGAAAGTACCATGTTTTATTTACTAACTATAGGCCTGGTGCATAAATTTGTGCACCAGTGGGGTCCCTAGGGCTGGCCTTTAGGATCAGGACTAAACTGGCTCTCTGACATCCCCTGAGGGGTCCCAGATTGTGAGAGAGCACAGGCCAGGCTGAGGGACCCCACCAGTGCATGACCAGGGCCAGAGAGGAATGCAGGAAGTTGGACAGCTAGGGGGACACCATGGAAGGACTCCAGGGCGTGGCTGGCCTATCTCACTCAGTCCTGATCAGTCAAACCCCAAGCAGCAAGCTAACCTACCAGTCAGAGTGTCTGCCTCCTGGTGGTCAGTGCATGTCATAACGAGCGGTTGAGCAGCCTTAGCAAATCATTAGCATATTACCCTTTGATTGATAGAACGGATGACTGGATGATTGGACACTTAGCATATTAGGCTTTTATTATATAGAATATCTTTGTAACACTAGCATCTAGACTTATGGTGGGCATGTTGTAGGAGCTCTATAAATGACATTGATTTAATAATTTTGCCAATATCACAACTAATGTATGGTTAGACAAGTTGGTTTCAACTAGGGTGATTTTGCACTTCCTCCACCCAAGAGCTATTTGGCAGTGTATAGAATTATTTTTCATTATTGTCAGTTCTGGGAACTCATGGGTGTGGGAGAGGTAACTAGCATATGAAGCTAAATATGATGTATCAGACAGTACCCTCACACATATAATTACTTATCCCCAAATATTAATTGTGCTGAAGTTGAGAAACCCTGCCTTTTACTAATATGGAAATTATAGAGAACATTTTACATAGTTCAGATTAAGTGAATAAAAAGTAATGTGATTTTTTTCATGAATAAATAAACATAACAGAATATCTTATAAGCCATATTAAACCCACTGACTTCTATTTTTTTGTATAACGTAGGATGTATTTTGTTGCAAGTAATAGAAACTCTAATCAAGGTAATATAAACAATAAGGAAACTTATTGTATCAAATTAATAGGGAGTCTAAAAGCAGGATAAATTCTAGACAGGATATCATCTCAGTATGGTTCCTTTCCTCTATGATTTTCCTGATTCCTTTTATTTTTTTATTTTTTCACAAATTGTCTTCGTTCAAGAACTACTTCCTCTCAAGATCACAAGATGGCCTACAGAACCAATGGAAAAGCATGCTTAATTAGCATATATTAATTATGCTTTATAATTTTATTTCTAAGTCAGGCAAATTCAAAATAAATAAAGGGTAGAAATCTTCATTTCAGTAGATACTTGAGGGAAAGAATCCATATCAGGTTGATTTGAAGATTATTGAAAATACAATGGGTATGAAAATGTAAAGGAATGCAAAGGAAAAAGTATGAAAAGATATAAACCAAAATACTAAATCATTTGTATAGGTTAGAATTTTAAGTATATACTAGAGGCCCAGTGCATGAATTGGTGCATGGGTGGGGTCCCTTGGCCTCACCAGCAATCGGGGCTGATCAGGACAACAGGAGGTTGGCCAGCCATGGGGAGGAACTGTGAGAGGTTGGCTGTCTCGGGAGAAGGGCCACAGGAGATCGGCTTGGGGAGCACACTGACCACTAGGGGCAGCTTCTGCACTGAGCATCTGTCCCCTGGTGGTCAGTGCACATCATAGTGATTGGTTAACCAGTTGTTCAGTTGTTTGGTCTCTTAGGTTTTTGTATATATAGATTACCTTTTATATAATTTTTGCCTGTGTATTGCTTCTATGTATTACTTTTAAATGCTTCAAAAAAAAGTGAAGGGAAAGGCAGTTCCAGTGAATTTAAAAAGATACAACTTACATTAAAAAATGGAAAAATTTTAGCATATATATTTTTTATTGATTTTTTTACAGAGAAGAAGAGAGAGGGATAGAGAGTTAGAAACATTGATAAGAGAGAAACATCAATCAGGTGCCTCCTGCACACCTCCCACTGGGGATGTGCCTGCAACCAAGGTACATGCCCTTGACCGGATCAAACCTGGGACCCTTCAATCCACAGGCCAACGCTCTATCCACTGAGCCAAACCGGTTAGGACAGCACATATTTTTAATAGATATATTTAAACCAATCATTTTGGGAGGTGTTTCTTTCATCTATGTTACCACAGAAATATAAGCAAATATTATGGCCTAAGCTATTGACTTGTGGATCACTAACAAATTGTATTTATATTTAGTTTCCATCTCCATCAGGCAGCCCACCTTCATATTCTAGCATAATTTTGTTGTGTGTGTTCAACCTTGAAATACTCATCATTCTTGATATTCTCTTCCACGTGTACTGCTAGCATCTGTTATTTTTCAATTCACCCATACCTACTGGCTGTAAACTTTGGAGTTATTCTCTGTTTCTCCTTCTTTGTCTCAATTTTTTCATGTTCTGAAGGGACTCTCTAGAAGATACTTTGTATCCCTGCCCCATTTTTCACCCCACTGAAAATTCCCTATTTTATATTTACATAATTTTCACATGAATTACTGCAGTTTCAGCCGCATTGACTTTAATGGCTTCTCATCTATCATTTATTTAAATTACCCATTACAGAGGATCTCTTTTCAATTATAAATGAAATCATGGCATTTCATATTTTTAACAAATGCAATAGTGTCACATGCTTTGCAAAATTCAGTAGAACTCTGATATGGCCTTGCCTCTACTCTCATTCTCTTCTAGGTCTGTATTTCTTGATCCATGTTCATCACAGATCAAATGTCTTCATAATGTCTACCTTGTAGCTACATTCTACTTTCAAATAATTATGAGCTAAGTGCTCTTTTTCATCATTCTAAGCTCCCAGGTCAACTCTGATTTCATATCTGCCAACATTTTTAGTGTAATATATGCTAGACATTTTTCTAAATATTTTCCACATTTGTCTCATTCTCACATATAACACATGAAATAGATTTTAACTACTATTTTCTCCATTTAATAGATGAAATACCTAGTCACAAAGACATTAAGTGGCCTAAAGTCACACCACTAGAAGATAGCAACTCCATATCCCAGCCATCTGAACCCAGGATCCATGCTCTTGATCACAAAACTACACTTCTGACTTTATTAATTTCTGGAGCATTGAAGCAAAGGTTTAATATTTCTAATATTTACTCTCGTATGTTTGTTTGTTTCAATGCTGCTTGAACTGAACTGTCCTTTATTTTTTTAATTTAAATTCTTTATTGTTTAAAGTATTACGTATGTCTCCTTTTTCCCCCCTTGATCTCTCTTCACCCACCCCTACCCCCCAGCACATGTCCTCACCTTCCCCCCACTTCTCATCTGTGTCCATTGGTTATGCTCATATACATGCATACAAGTCCTTTGGTTGATCTCTTATCCCCTATGGTTTTATTTTAATGGCCAGATTTCTCCACGTTACTTTGCAAGTTTTAAGACAAGATTTTTATCTTAATTCTGTAGTACTTAGAAGTACTTTGTAGATAGTTGGAATTAAATGAATTTTGGATGAAGGGCTAGTTTATTTGCTTCACAGTCTCCTTACCTCAATTAATGTTATGGCTATCTATTAATCCTGTTATTTCTGGATGTGTCACTATGTTGATCAAATCTTTCAACAAATCCCCACCTTCTTCTATATAAGAGCCCTACATCCTGAATTGGCCTTAGGTAGTTATATGATCAAAACCTAATAATTTCTTTTAAAATGTCACGTTCTATTGCCACTTTCTTACAAAGCCTCCACTTAATCAAAACTTGCACTTTCATATACACTTCTTTGCATTTTCTTGGTCTTGGATCGATAAATTCTGTACATGTAAAAGATGCTTCTCTTTTTTACTTCCAAATGATCAAATCTAATACTAGACTTTTTTGGACACTTATTTCAGCCCTTTATACATCTGTATTATTTTATAAGCACTATTGTAATGGCCCAGTGTCTGATTTATTATTGTTTCTCCAACATAACATACCTAAAGTATTTTGCAAGCAGCAGGATATTCAATAAGTGTTAAGCAAGGATGTGATGGGAGTAAACTTCTAGTATAATTTGCATATACCTAAAACTTAAAAAAGAAGTGTATAAGATTTTTCAGTGATTTGCATGATACAGCAAAACATAAAGTATGAGCATTGATCTTTTGAGAAAAATTGAATGGGTCTGAAATATTAAACATAGAAAAGTCAGTAACCCTGATGCCTTTACTACATGAATTGTGAGTTATCTTTAAAACATAAGGGAGTAAATGGGAGAAAAGGGAACATATATAATATTTTCAACAATAAAGATTTAAAAAGTAAATAAATATGTTTATATGTATTACTATATATTTTATGTGTAACATATGTAACAAATATAACTAAGCAAATGAATAGCAAAAAATTTATTATCTAAAAAATTAAACATAATGAATTGAAAAGAAAAGAGAATTAAAAATTTATGTCTCTTAGGCCAAATAATATTGACATGGAGAAAATTTTTATGTCAATGATGATTGGAATAATCATTTTTAAGGAATACACACACACACACATACACATACACTAGTGACTTGGTGCATGAAATCTGTGCACAGGAGGGGGGATGTGTCCCTCAGCCCACAGTCGGATA
>PVJC01007574.1:26723-51155 GCA_004026665.1 Murina feae
CCCCCTACTGGCCTGCTTGCCCCCAACTACTCCCTACTACTGGCCTGCTCACCCCCACTGGCTGCCCCCCTTGCCGGCCTGATGGCCCCCAACTGGTCCTCCCTGCCAGCCTGCTCACCCCCAACTGCTCCCCACACTGGCCTGATCTCCTGGCCTGATTGCCCCTAACTGCCTCTGCCTCGGTCTCACCGCCATGGCTTTGTCCGGAAGGTCTCATGGCCTAATTAGCATATTACCCTTCTATTAGAGAGAGAGAGAGAGAGAGAGAGTGTGTGTGTGTGTGTGTGTGTAAATTAGAAGCCTGGTGCACTAAATTAGAGGCCTGGTGCAAGAAATCATGCATAAGTGGGGTCCCTCAGCCTGGCCTGCAGGATCAGGCTGAAACCAGCTCTCTGACATCCTCTGAGGGGTCCCAGATTACAAGAGGGCACAGGCCAGACCAAGGGACTCCACTGGTCCATGATGGGGGCCAGGAAGGGGCACAGGAAGGCTCTAGGGCATGTCCGACCCATCTAGCTCAGTCCTGATCAGCAGGACCCCAGCAGCAAGTTAAACTACCAGTAGGAACATCTGCCCCCTGGTGGTCAGTGCATGTCATAGTGAGCGGTTGAGCAGCCTTCGCATATAATTAGCATATTATGCTTGATGGTTGGAGAGATAACTGGACACTTAACATATTAGGCTTTTATTATATAGGATATATATTCCACTGTTTCTTTTACAAACATTATGATACATAGAGAGAAAAATATTTACTGGTATTTAGATTAGACATTGTATAAAATAAGTCATATAATAGTGTTAAAATCAGAATTGAATTCACTTAACCTCAAATAAGGTTTCTATTTTAAAATTTAATAAGAAACTATGTAGATGAATTATATAGGTACATGGGGGAAAAACTATTTAATGTGTTAGTAGGTAGTTGGATTTGAATTAAAGAACTAAGTTAAATTCCAAAAGCAAATGCTAACCTTGGTTATTTTAAGTTTAATCTTATAATTCTAAACTTACTAATAACTTGAATTTGGAGGCAATTCTCCTATGCAAAGAAGTAAATTGGAGAGGTCACTTTTGGCTTATACTTCTACACTGATGCATTACTTTTTGCTTTCCAGTGATTTAAGGTGGAGAGAGAAAAGATTATACTCATTCATCTTCCTAACAATATCTGCCTTCCAGACCAGACTCTGCATTTTTAAGTTGAATTTTTCAAATAGCAAATAATTCAATAGAGAAGTGCCCTTTCTAAGGGAATATTTTTGTGGCATAATAATTTTTGAGATATTCATTTATGAGTCCGCCTGTATTTTTTTTTCTGTTTCTTTTCTTGCAGGTTCTGCTCTGCTTGGCTTATGAAAGATTTGTGGTGGGTCTTTCAGGTCATTGTTTCTAAACAAATTTACTAAGAACAATTGAAAACAGATTTTTGAAATAAGAGAAAATCCAGTAAGGATAGGAAAATAGGAGAATAATGATTGATGGAAAGTATTTCCTCCAAAATTAATACACAAAAAAAATAGAGTGTCGGCCTGCAGACTGAAAGGTCCCAGGTTCGATTCCGGTCAAGGGCATGTACCTTGGTTGCGGGCACATCCCCGGTAGGAGGTGTGCAGGAGGCAGCCGATAGATGTTTCTCTCTTTTCGATGTTTCTAACTCTCTATCCCTCTCCCTTCCTCTCTGTAAAAAATCAATAAAATATATATATTAAAAAATGGTACCAAATCTGTTTTGACTAATGTTTAATGATTTCTTACCCTGAAGCAAGAATAATAAAATCACACATATCTGAAACCTGAAACACTTGTGCAGAATAGGAGCATGTATAAAGATACTGCCTTTTGCTGGCACGTTTTCAATTTGACAAATATGGCCTTATTTAATATTAAAATCAATTTATTTTTCAAATCAATTTATTTAAAGTACACAGAATGATACTGTCCTTATTTGGAGGAGAAATTGTAGCCCAGAGAGAACAAAGAAAGTTAATTCCATAGCCTTACCTTCCTGATTCTTACATGAGTGCTCTGTTTTATTCCCTATTCCTTTTTATTTAAAGAAATTATAGACAATGTCATAATTATTTATTCTCTACAAATTATAAAACATTATTTATAAGGAATAGGGAAGTGCTTTATCTAGATTAAAGAAATGATATTTGACTCTGGCCATAATTAGTACCAAAAAAACAGGTCACTTAGAAATTAATTCTCACAATTCTGGAGCCTAGAACTTCAGAGTCCAGACAGGAGCAGATCCAAGTCCCTGTGACTCCTGAAGAGGAAGCCTTCCTTGCCTCTTCCTAACTTCTGTTGGTTTGCCTACAGTCTTAGCTGTTCCTTTGCTTGCAGCTGCTTGATCTAATCTCTTCCTTCCTTGTAGCATGGTGTTCACGCTCTGTCTTCAGATAGCTTTCTTATAAAAACTTCAGTGCTACTGGAGTTGGTTGGGACCCACACTACTCCAGTATCACCTCATCTCAAATAATTACATAGGCAACAATTCTATTTTCAAATAAGGTGCCATTCTGAAAAATATGGAGTTAGTTAGGACTTCAAAATATCTTATTTTTGGTGAGAGTGGGAGGTAAAAATTCAACCCATAGTACCAACATATATAATTATATTAATAAGATACTTTTGTGCTTTTTACTAAATTTAATGAAATTATATATATATTTATATATATATATATATATATATATATATATATATATATATATATATTTTATTGATTTCAGAGAGGAAGGAAGAGGAACTAAGAGATAGAAACATCAATGATGAGAGAGAATCATTGATTGGCTGCCTCCTGGGTGCCCCCTACTGGGGATGGAGCCTGCAACCCAAGCATGTGCCCTGACCAGGAATTGAACCATGACTTCCTGCTGCATAGGTAGATGCTCACCCACTGAGCAATACTGGCTGGACTTAAATTAATGTATTTTAAGAAATGTAAGAGACATTCAGAAGAGTCAGAGATACACCTCCCACTTTACATTACATTGACAAAGTAGCCCCCAAAAACATTAGGATATGATAATTAACAAAAAAAGGGGGAGGGAATGGATAAGTTATAGTCTTAAATTTTAATTTACATGTTAACTAATAATTTTATTTTTCTTGATGCAGAACAGTATGCTTTAATTTTAGTATTAGTTTATTTTCCATAGTTTTAAAATAGTTCCATGATAAAAACATAAGAAAGACTGTTATCTCTAGATTAATTTTTTAGGAAGAGAAATGAATTTTCATTTTGGTTTATAAAAAAGCAGGGAATATTTTGCCATAGAAAATATCATATATATAGATATATAATCATTTACAACTATTTTACACAAATATATAATTTTAAGTTAATGATATTGACTTTCATATAAATTCAGGTTATCTGCTTATAACATCAAATAAATTAAACAAATAAATACAAAATAATGCTGTATTTTGGTCTGTATCTACTTGACATAGGGCTAAATTGAATGTCTCTTTGTAGACTAATGTAATATTTATTCAGATTATGCTGAAACCAAAATGTGGGGTTCAGGTCCTAGTTTGTTGTCTCACAAAACCGAGGAGTGGATTCACAGACAAAACGGTTAATGGAAGCAAAGTTGACTGAGAGAAGCCAGTCCTAACAAAGGTGCAGCTGGGATTCCAAGAGAGTGAAAAGCAGGCCAGTGTCCAGAGCCACTGGATCAAAAGCTCTGGACACTGGCCTGCTTTTTACTCTCTTGGAATCCCAGCTGCACCTTTTGTGCTGAACCCTGTAGTTCAGCATCCAAGCTAATTAACATCTATTAGTCTATGTGTGGAGTCCCACATGGCCATAAGCCACATGGGTGCAGGGGAGCACATCCCTCACCACAGGAACCCAAGGAAACAGAGAAAGAAAGAGACAGAGAGAGAGAGAAAGGAAGAGCCTGTATTTTTGTCTAGGGATAGATACTTGCCTTGCTAGTTCCTAATTAGTCCTTTCAAAGAATCCTGCCTTAGTAACTCCTTGGGATTGGTTATTGCAAGCTGCCTGTCTCAGTAACATCTATACCATTTAAAACTTACCTCTCCTGAACTCCGGCCTAGCTGGGTTGCCTTAGCAATACCATCAATAGATTGAGTTCCAGAGTTCTACTTCCTCCCACCATGGTCCAGGTGCCTGACTGCCTAGCTTCCTTCTATCTCCTAATTACTATAAAAATATATAGTAATACTATTAATAAAAGCCCATTCAAAACGCCACAAAATTTCACTACCTTTTTCCTGCTATGTAGAAAGGAAAGTACATGCGTACTCTGCTGAAGGGGAAAATAGTTTAGAAGAATAACATCTGAACACAGAGAAACTGCAAATTTAATAAACCTTACATGCCATTTCCTTCCAAAATACACCAGATGGATGTTTACTCAACTATAGCAACCCAAATTTATGAGGCAAATGAAAATTCAATGGCCAGGAATTCATTTTTTTTCCTCCCTTTTCTTCTTAAATATAAAATAAACTGGTTCTATGTCGCTGCTCATAAATCAAAAATACTTTAAATAATGATTATTCATCTTCATACTGCCTGGGAATTATAATTAAAACAACTTTTATTTCTATAAATATTTGTCATTCACCATTATATGTTGGTTGTTATTACGAACACAAACAAGCAAAACACACACACACACACATAACAAGCAAAAAGAACCATTACCTCTTTGAATGTCAAAAAGTACTTTGAACAAAGACTTTTTTCAAATGTTTTTAATTATGCTGTCAAATCCTACTCCAGCGTCACGTATACAGAGGCAATCATTCATTGCCTTTGTTACCCAATCCTGAACTATTTATTGGAAAGTGACTCAGTAACCTGACTAGTCTTTTCCTTATGCAAATTAAATAATGAGCTGGGAACTATTTCAACTGCTCCTCCCAAATGAAACACTGCCCAAAGCCTTTAGAACTTAAGATACAGTTGCTGTCCCTTCAGAAGTTAGTATAATACTTTGAAAAAAAACACACAAAATATTTGAAGTTAAGCAGTCAGTGTTCTTTTTTTGTCTGTTATAGGTTGAACAAGTTTGTGTGGGATGACCCAAAATCGTAGTGAAGATAAAGTTAGAGGAAACTTGGTGACATAAATAAAAGCTAGGGATGCCTGGGTTCCTGTTGGGCTAAATGGTCTTCCGTTTAGATTTTCTTCTTTGAGCTGCTTAACCTCTCAATCTTAGTTTTCTTATCGAATAAACGGGAAAATGTAATTGTAACTCCTTCCTCATAGGCAAGTTGTTAAGACTAAATGAGACAATCAATGTAAATTAATTGGTACATACAAAATGCTGTATAAATTTTAGCTATATAACTGGTTTTATACAACTATTCCTATTAGAAAAATATAGAGCAGGTGCTCAGCAGACCATTATTTCACATGTTAAAACCTTTGTAATTTGATTTTTAAAAATATATACTGATAAACTCTGTAATAATATTTCCTGACTATGCTGTACTGAAGATGAACTCTTACCCTAGTTCCCCAGAAACCAAATTGGAGAGAGATGTCTCTGCCCTTTATGAGTCCTTCATCGCCACCTGCCTCTTGGTCAAGTTCAACTCTTTAAACTGGGGCCTTGCCTGCCTTGTTTGCAGCAATATTCTCAAAATCTATCTGGATCTGTCCCATAGAAGATGCTTAATAAATCATTGTAGAGTACATGAATGAATGAGTGAATATGAAAAAATGAAAGTCTAATTAGCATCTAACTATTAAAAAAAGATTTGTACCTGAGGTAGTGGTCAGGTGAGAATTTGGTAGGTTGAAATTAGAAAGCATATAGATTTTATGATGCTTAAAAAAACTTATGTTAAATATAGCATATATTTAAAATCTTCAGTTGAGGTGGACACAATGACATACATATTCTTTAATTATAAAGAAAGGGAAAACAGACATTTGTCACCAAATACTTAAGATGTCTTTGCTTTTTTTTTTTAAGCACTCTGTATTTCAAATTTCTCATCTATAAAAGAGGATAAAGTGGTCTATGCTACATAGAGTTGCTGTAAGGGCAATATGTGTAAATACATTTTCTGAAATATTTGGAGCAGTGCCTGGATTGTTGTAAGTTCTGTGAAACTGGAAACTATGTGTTGTTGTTTTTTACCCATTCCCTACCACCCCTTCCCTTTTGATAACCATTAGCTTGCACTTTATATCTATGTGTCTATTTTGTTTTGTTTTGTTGATTAATTTATGCTTACCAGAATCTGAAGAAATGTCATTGAACTTCTAGTAACTCCCAAATTATTTGAACAGACAATGGTAATTCCCAAACTTAGGTTACATGAGATTACTTTGACAAAAATAAAAAATGGCTTATTTGGGCCATATTTTCCAATATCTGAGATTAAATGAACAGGCTACCTAAAGTTACCCTTACTTGTATAATAATAGCTAAAATGTATTATGATGTGTCAACTATTATGCAAAGTATTATCACTTATTACTCAGAATAATCTTATGAGTAGATTTTATCCTAATTTCCTCATTTTGTAGATGAAGCTATTGAGATACAATTTGTCATACAGTTTACATATGGAATAATTAAGATTCCATTCCAAACACTTAAGTTTTATTAGCATTTTGGTGCTGGAGTGGAAGGTCAGATCTCCAGCTAAGGTTGCTAGATAAAACACAGAAAGCTCAATTAATTATAAGTATGTCCCAAATATTGCAATTATTTGTTATTTATTTAAAATTCATATTTAGCCCTGGCTGGTTTTTCTCAGTGGCTAGAGCATTGGCCCATGGACATAAGGGTCTCCAGTTCAAGTATAGGTCAAGGGCATATACCTAGGTTGCAGGTTCCCCAGCTCCCTTGGGGGCGAGTGCAGGAGGCAACCAATAGATTTGTCTCTCTCATGTCAATGTTTCTTTCTCTACCCCCTTATTCCCTCCCTTCCATTCTCTCTAGAAATCAAAGGAAAAAATATCCTCAGGTAAGGATTAAAAAATAAATAAATAACATTCAGATTTAACTATCTATCTTGTGTTTTTATTTGCCAAATCTGGCAGTCCTATTTCTGGAAATTTTTGTTAGTTTTAATAAGTGAATCCTGAATTTCTTCATGAATAGAGTAGGTTCCCCTCACTGAAGAGATTTTATTGTAGCCTAGTGGCATGTGTAGGGATGAATTGTTGGGATAGTTGGAATATTGAAGAGATTGGATAATGGAAGACAAGGAAGATGAGGCATCTGGAAAAAAAAGTAGAATTTAGGAAGAGATTGAGATGTTTAGATGGATGGTGAGGTTATGTGATATGGTGTCCAAAATAATTTTTCTTCCCAAATACACATAAAAACTGTTGACAGTTCAATTATTTCCTTTTTGGAAATTCATCTCTCTTTGACCTAAGATGGTACTCCAGCCATCCTAGGGAACATGAGCCTCCTTATTGGCTGACTTTAAGCATTCCACATTGGTCTTAACCAAATCTTCCACATAATGGAAGGACATTTTAATGCTTCTGTCCAATATTCTCTTCATCTTTCCCTCATTCATGACCAGACTTCATAGTAATACAACAACTTTCCCAACCTGGAAAAGACAAAACTATGGAGGCATGAAAAAATCAGTGGTTGTGAGGGACATGGGTAAATAGGCAGAAGACAGAGAATATTTTGGGCATTGAAACTAATCTATATAATAATATAATGGTGGATGTATGTCAATATACATTTGTTCAAACCCATAGAATGCACAACACCAAAAGTCAACTCTGATGTAAACTATGGACTCTGGTAATAATGATGTGCCTATTGTAACAAATGTAGCACTCTGGTTGGAGATGTTGATAATGGGGAAGGCTATACATGTGTGGAGGCAGGGGTATAATAGAAATTCTGTTCCTTCTGCCCAGTTTTTCTGTGAATCAAAAACTGCTTTAAAAAAATAAAGTCTATTTCTTTAAAAAGTACAGTATCATACTCCATTTTTTATTAAATCTTTATTGCTTAGATTATTACAGATGTTCCTTTTTTAAACCCCCATTACTCCCCTCCACCTGGTTCCCCCCGACCCTGTGCCCTTACCCCCACCACTGTCTTCATCCATAGATGTAAGATTTTTGTCCAGTCTCTTCCCATACCTCTCATGCCCCCTTCCCCCTGAGAATTGTCAGTCCATTCCCTTTTTGTGCCCTTACTTATATTCACCAGTTTATTCTGTTCATCAAATATTTCTATTGACTTGTTATATTCACTTGTTGATAGATATGTATTTGTTGTCACTTGGTTGTTCATACTTTTTATTTTTACCTTTTTCTTCTTCCTCTTCTTAAAGAATGCCCTTCAGCATTTCAAATAATCCTGATTTGGTAGTGATGTACTTCTTTAGCTTTTTCTTGTCTGTGAAGCTCTTTATCTGACCATCAATTTTACATGATAGCTTTGCTGGGTAGGGTAATCTTGGTTGTAGGTTCTTGCTATTCATCACTTTGAATATTTCTTGCCACTCCCTTCTGGCCTTCATGGTTTCTATTGAGAAATCAGCTGAGAGTCTTATGGGTACTCCCTTGTAGGTAACTAACTGCTTTTCTCTTGCTGCTTTTAGCATTCTCTCTTTGTCTTTTGCCCTTGGCATTTTAATTATGATGCGTCTTGGTGTGGTCCTCCTTGGATTCCTTTTGTTTGGGGTTCTTTGTGTTTCCTGGACATGTAAGTCTATTTCTTTCACCAGGTAGGGGACATTTTCTGTCATTATTTCTTCAAATAGGTTTTCAATCTCTTGCTCTCTCTCTCCTTCTGGTACCCTTATAATTCTAATGTTGGTATGCTTAAAGTTGTCCTAGATGCTCCTTACATGATCTTCACACTTCTAGATTATTTTTTCTTTTTTCTTTTCCAGTTGGGGGCTTTTTGCTTTATCAGATTTCAAATCTTTGACTTGATTATTGCAAACCTCTAGTCTTCTGTTGGATCTCTGTATAATATTACTAAGTTTATGAGTGGATTCTAGAAAATTCTTGAAAAACCTTAAAACCGTAGTTCTGAACTCTATATCCAGTAGTTTGCTTTCCTCCATTTCTGTCATTTGTGACCTGTTTCTTTGTCTCTGCATTTTGGCTGCTTCCCTGCATTGATAGAGTGGCTTTCTATGCTAGGTGTCCTATAGGGCCCAGTGATTCTGCCTCCCCAATCACCTGGGGTGGACACTCTTATTGTACACCTTTGAAGGCTGGGTGCACAGTCTTGTTGCAGTTATCACTGGGAGGTATCACTGGGAGGAAATGACCTCCAGGCCTTTCTCCTCGTTGTTTGGGGTTTGGAACTTTTGGAGTTCTGTCCCAGCTGCAGTCCCTTAGGTTATGCTGCAGGCAGGCAGGTGCACAGCTTGGACGCGGTTGTAAGTTGGGTGGGGTGGGGTCTCAGAGTCACCAGGGTGGAGCAACCTGCGATGGCTGCCCCTCCACTGACTCTGTGGCTTCTCCCGGATTTGGCATCTCCATGCCCTGGTGTCTGTGTGCCCCTGAGTCCCCGAGTATCCGCGTCAGTGATCACCGCAAACAGCTCTGCTAGAACACCACTGGTCTTCTGCCCATTGCCTGACAGTCCACATTGCATGCAGTGGGACCCTAGAGTTTATAATCTCCTTTCAAGCCACAGACCCAGGTGCTGCTGCTGCCCCTTTTTGCCCATGCCACCTCCATTTCGCGCCCGTGCCGCCTCCATTTCGCGTGCGTCCAAACCTCTCAGTTTTGGCGCCAGGAACTTCTACTCAGTTTCAATGCACTCCTTCTCTTGCCTTCTAGTTTTAAAGCTTCTCCTTCCTTGGCTCTGGAGGATACAACTATATCTTTATAATTGTATTTTTATAATGTAGTTGTGGGAGGCTGCGCATTTAGGTATATACCTCATGCCACCATCTTGGTTCTCCACATACTCCATTTTTATCAATTAGAGATTATCTTTTTTCATTTATCATGTATTTCCAGTGGCAGTATTAGTAACCAAAAACCATTAGTTTTTAAAATCTGGAGCTCAACCAGTTCATGTATGGAGCTATACTTCAGATGCCATAGTACAGTTGAGTGTATTTACCTTCCTATTTTTACCTTCCATTCTAAATCACACTCCTCTATACCTTTCAATTACACTAAAATAAGATATATCAAATAAAATGTCTTGATACTTTAAGACCTAGTAGTTGGGGGGCAAGTCCTCTTTTAAGGTGCTCACATTTCTCAGGGTTCTCCAAAGTATCTGAGTTGGCAGGATGGTAAGCTAGAGATTCTGGCAAGATTTGTGGCTGCAGTCTTGAGTCCCAAGGCAGTCTGGAAGCAGAATTTTATCCTCTTAAATAGATGCCATTTCTCTTAAGACTTTCAAATGATTAGATGAGGCCCAGTCACATTGGGAAGGATAACCTACTTTTACTAAAAAGTTTACTGATTTAAATATTAATTGCATCTTTAAAATAACTTGATAGCAACATCTAGATGGGTGTTTGGCACTATAGTCTAGCCAAGTTGACACATAAAATTAACCTTCAAAGTGCTATCAATTCCTTAGTGGGATTTAGCTTATTTTGTCAGTATCTATCTCATTCTTCAAAAGCTATTGGAATAACCCCTTGCTGAGCCTTTTATCAATTTTCACCCACCCCTAGACTTTTTAAAAAATCTCTATTTATGGTATCTCTCTTTTTGATGGTACAAATTTGTTTCCATAATGAAGACCCATGTATAATTCAGGCCACAAGTCAATAACCACCTTTTGAATAGTTTCCTTTCTTACCAAGAAAATAAAGGCTTTATGTATAATCATGTTAGGATATGCTGTGCTAATACAGGATCCACAAAGTTTGGATTTGACAATAGCAAAGGATTTTAAATTTTTAACCACAAGTTTACTGGTAGACAGCCACAACTTTGATCCACGCTGACCTTATTCCAGGATTTGGTTCTCTTTAGAGCATTGGAGTTCTGGAAGGAGAAAGCAAGGAGAGATTATTAACCACATATTGGCTCTGCCCTATAATGACATCTATCTCCACAGTGAGGACTTATAATCTTCTGTAGCAAAGAATGATATGATTCTGGTAAACTACATGTAACCATAGTCAGAAATTTTGTCTTAAATACAATCTTTAATGCCTAAGACTCAATTCTTTTGTACTGGACTTTATATGCTATTTATCCCCTGCCCCTTAGAGTAAGGGTCTTAAAGCAATTTGGCTTTGCCTACTGGTGCCTTAATTTTGGAATAATGGGCCTTTTTGTTGTGGTCTCTTGCTTGTATGTAGTGGATAACAAGAAGTTGGGAAAAGCATGTCCCTCAATTATTACTTTCTGTTAAGATTACAGCTTCAAAACCACCATAGTAACCATTTCCATTTGTAGTCTTTTTAACTGGAAATTACATATAATGGAACTCTCAGTCAATTGGAATTGCGAGTCACAAGTAGAGAGCAACTCTTAGGACAGAATAATTTTGTTCCATTTTTAAGTCTACTGTTTCTTCCAAGATACAGAAAACAGCAAGAAGTATAAATGAATGTTTCTTCCATTCCCCTGTCTTTAAAAACTCAGTTATCACATGGTCTTCATTGCAAGCAGAAAAATGTGAACAATTATAGGTATTTTATTGCTGTATGTCAGGAGTCAATCCACTTCCACTCTGTAGTTGGTAGATCCTGTCTCTCAAATCCATTACAACTACATTCTACAGAATGTTCTTGATTATTTATAAAACTACATTGTGATTAACCAAATGTTGTATCAATTAGAGATTGTTTTCACCTATATATGACAGAAACCTACATAAAATGTTTTCCAGAAGTCTAAACTAGCATCTTACACATTCATGTAATTAGCTAGAACTAGGAGTCACAAGATAATTTCTCACTGCAAGACAAGCTAAAAAATTTGGTTTTGATTTGTCATTGGCATTTTAAACACAAGCAAAGTTTTCTGTTAATAAGTAAGGAGAAAATGAATATTGAGTAGGCAAATATTTGCCCTGTTAGGGTGATCACATTTCTTTAATGAATGTAAATCTCCATAAAATGATTATATGGTTTTAGCATCATGAAGTAGTCATGATAATAATAAAACTTTCCATAAATGGTGCTACTTTTTCTTCTCTATCACTTTCATCATTTTATCTAATCCTTACAGCAAACTTGGAAGCATATCTTTATATTACTTTGATAGATGAAAACAAAACAAAACTGAGAATCCTTTAGCTGTTTAATGGCAAAGCCAATGATGTAAATTATTCTAATGCCATGGTCAATCCTTTGCACTATGCAATATTTTTTCTCTCTAAATCTTCATGGCTAGAAAATAATAGCTTACCAGCAGTTGTGCTAACAGGATCCTTTTAAACAAGCAATCTCCATAGAATTTTTTAATAAGTAAAAATCAAAACTATAAAGTGTTAGCAACTCAAACAGTTGTCAGGGAATTCAACCATAAAATGACTTTGATTTAGCATTGACTAAATACCCAGCTGAGATAGTCGATATTTAAGAAAAATAATTTAAGGGACATGTCAACTATCAATTTATTTGGATCCCTTGTGTCTATTTTCACATGAAAATAGACAATCAGAAAATAATGTAACTAGAGAATATGATCTTAGATGCCTGTAGAAAGGCTATCTTATTTGTAACTTAAAACCTTCACTAAAATCAAGTTACTACTATAAGAAAAGTTATAATATTTTTATCAAAAATAAAATCTGTGAAAACAGTGTTTATTTTGTTATCCTTTTTACAAGATTTATATGATAAATACATAAGATAATTTTCCAGAGAATGGAAATGTTTAACCTTATTTTTTAGTCCTAATCACCAGGAAACCTTGAATTAAATTTAAATGCCCAGTTGCTATAACCTATTACATGGATATGTAATAGCACTATTGCCAACTTTCAATGTATTGATCTTTATAACATGATAATCTTCAATAAGAGGTATGGGTCACTTCTACAGTGTTTTGGACAAGTTCAAGCCTTGAACTGAGTAGAGGGCACAGTCCTCTCATTGCCACATGCAAGTCCCAGCTTGGAGGGCAGAGCCTTCCCAGCACAGTATAGCTGGAAGCTTGAACCTGTGGTCTGAACACGTGGCCCCACGTGCCAGAGTGATATAGTCTGGGTGCATGTAGCTGAGTAGGGTTGAAACCAACGAGAATGTTGTAAACATCTTGATCACGCACCTACTTTGCCTCATGGCATCTATTATAAAATAAAGACACGGCTTGTGGGCGCTGATGCTGTCCATCAGAGGGGCAGCGTCCCACCGAGACTCAGCTTTCATTCTCTAATCTGTCTTATCTAAGCCTTTCACCATACCCACGCAGGGTCACTGAACCAGGCTGAGCTGGCATGGCACATAAGGTGCCCTGGGGCTGAGTATGCCATGGCCATGCCGACTCCCCACAAGGAGGCACCTACAGTTCTTTTTGAAATTACCACATGTGATGTGTACAGCAAAAGTTATAAATGTTAAAGATATTCACACAAATATTTTTATATTTAAAACAGTTTCAACAACACAAACTGTTTGAGATACACTGTTTTTAATGCTTTTTAATGAAAATTTATTTAAAATTTGGTAGACTTTCAATAGTTACATTTACTTTTTTAATTTTTACTTTTCAGTTAATAGTTGACATACAATATTATATTAGTTTCAGGTGTACACCCCAGTGATGAGACATTATATAACTTCCTAAGGGATCATCCCAATAAATATTGTACCCATCTGCCACCATACATAGTTAGTAGAATATTATTGACTATATTCCCTATGCTATATTTTATATTCCCATGACTAGTCTATAACAACCAATTTGTGGTACTTCTTAATCACTTCACCTTTTTCATCCATCCCTTTAAACCTCCTTCTATCAGGCAACTGTCAAAATGTTCTCAGTATCTCTGAGTCTGTTTCTGCTCTTTGTTCATTTATTTGTGTTTTAGATACAGTTGTTGATAGACATGTATTTATTGCCTTTTTATTGTTCATATTTTTATCTTTTTATTCTTTTTATTATAGAAGACTCTTCAACATATCATGTGATACTGGTTTGGTGGTGATAAATTACTTTAGCTTTTTCTTGTCCTTCCATTCTAAATGATAGCTGTGCTAGGTAGAGTAATCTTGGTTGTTGGTCCTTGCTTTTCATCTCTTTGAGTATTTCTTGCCACTCCCTCCTGGTCTGCAAAGTTTCTGTTGAGAAATCAGCTGACAGTCTTATTTGAGCTCCCTTGCACTTAACTACTTTTCTCCTGGTTTTAAGATTCTCTAAGTCTTTACCTTTTGAATTTTAATTATGATGTGTCTTGGTGTGGGCGTCCTTGGGATCATCTTGTTTTGGACTCTGTGCTTCCTAGACTCATATGTCTATTTTCTTCACAATGTTAGGCAAGTTTTCTGGTATTATTCTTTCAAGTAAGTTTTTAATTTCTTGCTCTCTTTCTTTTCCTTTCAGCACCTCCATGATGTAAATGTTGTTGCTTTTGAAGTTATCCCAAAGGCTCCTTACACTATCCTCATTTTATTATTTCTGTTCTGGTTAGTGTTTTTGCTTCCTTATATTCTAAATCACTGATTTGATGTTTGGCTGCATCTACTCTGCTATTGATTCCCTGTAAATTATTCTTCATTACAGTTAGCGTATCCTTCATTTCTGGCTGGTTCTTCTTTTGTGGTTGCCATGTCCTTTTTATGCTGATGAAGTTCTCACTAAGTTCATTGAGCATCCTTATAACCACTACTTTAAACCTTGAATCTAATAGATTGCTTATCTCCATTTTATTCAGGTTTTTTTTGGAGTTTTTTTTGTTCTTTCATTAGAGAAATATTTTTGTCTCATATTTTGACAGTTTCCCTGTGTTTGTTTCTATGCATTAGGTAGAGCAGCCACATCTCCTGAATTTGATAGAGTAGCCTTATGTAGATGTTCTGTGAGGCCCAGTGGCACAGCCTCCCCAGTCAACCAAGCTGGGTACTCCAGGTGCACATCTCTTGTCTGGGCTGTGTACACTCTCCTGTTGCAGTTGGGTCTTGATTGTTGTTGGCACATCAGTGGGAGGGATTTACCTATTGGCTGATTATCTACATGGTTTGGCTGTGATCACAAACCACTGTGGAGGATCAGATGTGTCAGTGCCCACCCCACAGAGCAGGACTTACTTCACTGGTGCTCTGGTGCCCACTGAGTTTGCCCCTTGAGTGTGTCATCTGTGGAAGTAGGAATATAAACAGTGCTTTCCAGCTGACTCATCACCTTTTTAGGGAAATTTCACTAGAAACCCACCCATAAATTTCCACCTTCATCTAATTGAACTAATCAGATGTCTAATTGGGTGTCACATGAAGCCTAGCACACATCTATCAAAGTAAGTCACTAGATTATAACCAAAAACTATAAATTAAGAAATAGAATATTTGTACAGCATATGAAAATATGAAGTTAAATTCAAGAAAAAAATATGAATTGAAAATGACTTTTTTTTCTGGAGAATGGAATAGTATGATGGAAGGAAAACAGGGAGAGATGTGGAAGGACTTTTCTTGACCTCATAAATCTTACAGCACTATATAACTTACTAAAATATGTGCATACATACTTTGATAAAAAGCCACATCTATTGCTTAACTCCTCTATCATACTATCTTTTACTCTAGCCTTTGTAAAAAAGATAGACCCTATGCTTAGAATTTCATCATTATTATAAGTACAAGTGTTTGTCCTCCAAATGGCTGCAGAAAGGCCTCCTTCTTTAATTACATAGTATTTGTCTTATAAATAATCTTATTAATTTAAACTTTGAGGTATTTAAAAATTATATCTTTACTTATTCTTATGCCACTTATACAAGATACATACATTTTTGACTTTTCAGTGTCTTAAATTAGAAGGTTTTAAAAAACCAGGAAGTATTTGTGTAGTATTTTGCTTGCTTATTTGTTGTCATTTTTACTTTATTTTATTATTATTTTTTTGCATAGCATCTCAACAGAGTTATGATTAATAGATGCTAAAGAGAGAGATTCTGTAATAGAATTTCAAATTAGCATTCTTTGGCAATAGGAATATTGTGTATTTTGATTAGCATGTTTTAAAATGTATAAAAGAAGAGAACTAGTTTATGTTTTCCATGTGTTGTGGCATACATAAAATACAAAACTAGAAATATGAGATGGGCTTTAAGAATGATTCTGTTATCTGAGTATGCTGCATTTTATAGTGTGATTGCTGAACTTAATTTTCTTTAAAGTATCATTGTTACCATTCATTTAACATTTTTCCCTTTTGTTCAGATAATGGGAATCTCAATTTCTGTGATGCTCAATGGAATTTTGACAATTTAAAGAAGAAACTTCAAGAGTGCAGAAGGTAAGCAAAGAGGTTTTCCCCTTATAATGGGAAGCAGCGCTGAAGTGGTAAATACGTGGTTTTATTGCTATTCTTAGTATTATATCCTGGCCTGCCAGCCCCTAGTTTTAAGGGACACATCTCAGAGAATTCACTGAAACTCTTTTTTTTTTTTTCATTTTCTTATGATTTGCTGCTTCTATTACACAGGAGTAGCAGGCACTAACAGCCAGTTCAAATTGAAACAGGATAGTTGTTTCCTACCATTCATTTTTGTAAGTTCTTCATCTCCTCCTCCCCAACTCTGGCCAGCCAGGGAAATATATTATAACCTATAAACTCACAAAGGGATTTCAAGCTCTATTCTGTTGTATTATAAAAACATATACAAGAGACAAGACCCAGGATAGACAGGGGTAGCAATACACCTTGGGCCTGTGCTTTTCCAGTGATTATATTTTAAATCATCTAATGAATCTATTTCTTGGGGGGGGGTGATCTATATCAGTTGGTGATATATCCTCACTGGGCTTAGTTGCCTAAGAAAATGCAGAATGTTTTCAAGGGTATAACTTCTCTCCACTTAGAAAATCACATTGTTCGTGACCATACAGATTCAAAATAATAATGATAGAAATAATAATTTTATACTAAATGGTAAGAACGATTCTATGATAATATCTGACTTAAGAAAAAAAACAAAGAGGACTTAAAAACATTGGATTTAAGTCAATTCTCAAATGAGGCTATTTTTGTTACTCCCTTCCCACAGGGGACACTTGGCAATCTTGAAGACATGTTTAGTTGTCATAACTAGGGAATTCCATTGGCATCTACTAAGTAAGTTATAAACATCCTACAACACGTAGGGAAGCCTCCTATACAACAAAGTTACTGGTGTAAATTGGTTCTCAAAAAGCCACCCTATCTTAAAACCTTGTACTAATTTCCTTTATTAGATGCTGATTCTAATTAAACTGTGAAATGCTATTCTAATAAAATTGGCTTCAGAGAAGAAAACAGTTAGGGATTAAACTCTTTTTTTAATCCCAAAAAAAGAGACTGAGAATTACCTTAAACAGTGATGAAATCAGTGGACTTCAAACAGTGGTTTAGGCAAACAACAGAACTTTAACAAAATCAGTTTTGGATTCCCAGATTCCCCACATCCTTTTCCTGAAAGCATGGTACCAGGCCTTTATTCTTTCTCAAAAATGTCCATATTCACAGTAGCCCTGCTCCTCTTTACAAAGAAGAGGCCCACATCTCATTCCCCTGGAATCCTAGCATGGTGGAAATAAGGTGTATTTGAGGGTGGTGTTGCTTAAACGAGTAAAACCTGCCAAGAGACCAAACAAAATGACCATTTGAAATACTAGTCTTTGTACAGCCTCCTTGGATAAGGCACCATAATCCTATGGTGGATATTTATGCTTTTCTAGCTGACATATTTTTGTTAAGGGTGAAGTGCAGCACTAGAAATGAGGTAGGGATCTTCTAAATTCAGATATATTGTAGAATAAGGTGAAGACATTTTCTTATTTTATGTTACTGATTTTTCCTCAATGACTGACAAAGATTGTATCACTACTCAGAAAGAGTCCTGTAAGAGGTATGCAAAGGTACATTCCCTGTGAAATACTGAAAGTGCCAGAATCTTTTTTATCCAGGCCAAAAAAAAAAAAAAAAACTTCATTGCAAAAGCCCATTTTCACTAACTATCTCTCTTCGATTCAAAACAAATCAGATGTGTACAAAGTAAACTGTGAAATGCCAATTTTATTTCAAAGTATATCCTCACAGAATTTTGTCAATTTTCAGTAATGAGAAAAAAATTGAATATTACTTTCATTTATCCTGTTGAAATCTATGTCAGTTACATATTTTGCATAATCCTACATTAACTTGCAAAACCTCAATGTTAGGTATTCAGTTGGAAGAACTAGATCCTGAATAAGTCGATATTTTGATTTCTCTTGGTCTTTTACTGAGGCCCATAGGAAGAATTCTTTTTAACTTTGCCAAAAAATTCTTAAATATTGGAAATCCATATTCAGTTTTTACTTATGGTACTTTATACATTCCTATCTCATTTTAACATATTTATATTAAGTAACAAGAATAGATTTTGGATAAATATGAATAATAATTAATATACTCTTATAACCCTGTTCTTCTAAATAGTCTAATAATTCTCTTGGCACTCTTAATTTTTACAATCTGTAAAAACTTCCTGAAAAAAGAACATGTACTTATGTATGGGCATAGGACAAAATGTTCCAAATGCAGTCAAAATTATGATGCCCTGAACATTAGAATAGCAGTTTCAATTCACAGATGTGTTGATGTGTGGTTTCAAATGTTTTTTCAACTATTATTGCAGTCTCCCAAAACTACCCCAACTTTAAATACTGCTAATTTATTCTCAATGAATTAAGATGGCATTCTGCCATTTCTAAACATATAAATAGAGAAGGAAAATGTTTTGAGTCACACTATGGTTAAATGTTTCATATAGACCTTATATAAAATATTAAAGACATTCAAGTTTTATGTGAAATTTGACCAATTGCTCAATAGAAAAGTTTATTTGCATTCTTTCCCTTGAAATCTGGTAATGTACAAGTGCATGTTTATTAATTAATGACCTAATATCAAGTCATTATAAAATTATCCTAATATATGAAAACCCTGAGTCTGTCACGACCAGATGGCTTGACCAACTGGAAGTCAGTTCTGTAGTAGGCACTGGGTTCCTGTAGCCACCCAGCACTGACTGCTACAGCTGCAGGCACAGTGACCCAGCACGGACAGCTGAGAGGGCTACGAATCAGGCCCAGAGAGAGGCCTGAAGAGAGAAGCAGGGTCTGATCTGTAGCCTCTGTGGAAACTGTTGATCAGCACTTGCCTCTCTCTTTCTCTTCAGCAACCCTGCCTCACTTTCTCTCCAGGCCTCCACAGAGGCTGCTGATCAGCCCTGCCTTTCTGATCAGGCCCTGTTGATAGGCCCAGAAATGCTGACTGGCATAGGAACTGACCAATCAGAACCAAATCTGAGTTAACTGTGAGGAGCCAATGGCTGCCTTGGAGGCAGAACTTTTGACGCTGACTGGCATAGGAACCAACCAATCAGAACCAAATCCGAGTGAGCTGTGAGGAACCAATGGCTGCCTAGGAGGTGAAGCTTTTGATGCTGACTGGCATAGAAACTGACCAATCAGAACCAAATTGGCCACCGGAGGAGGGCAGTTGGGATGAGATCAGGCCTTCAGGGGACGGCAGTTGGGGGCAGGGGAGGGCAGTTAGGGGTAGTCAGGCAGACAGATACAGTTAGGGGCGATCAGGCTGGCAGGGAAGGGCAGTTGGGGGTGAGCAGGCCAGTAGGGGAGGGTGGTTGAGGGCCATCAGGCCAACAGGGGAGGGCAGTTGGGGGCAAGATCAGGTCAGCAGGGGAGGGCAATTGGGGGTGAAATCAGGCTGGCAGGGTAGGGCAGTTGGGGGCAATTGGGCTGGCAAGGGAGCAGTTAGGTGTTAATCAGGCTGGTAGGGGAGTGATTAGGGGATGATCAGGCTGGCAGACAGAAGCGGTTAGGGGCAATCAGGCAGGCAGGAAGGCGAGCAGTTAGGAGCCAGCAATCCCGTATTGTGAGAGGGATGTCTGACTTCCAGTTTAGGCCGGATCCCCAGTCAGACAACCCCCAGATTTGAGAGGGTGCAGGTTGGGCGAGGGACAACCCTCTAATTTCATCCACTGGGCCTCTAGTCCTATTTATAAAACAGTAAGTTAGTTGGAATCGTACACAGAGCACTCATAAAAAGAACAGGCAACAACAACAACAAAAAAGTATAATGAACTCTATTTTGAGAGGATTAAATGCCTGGATCTACTTTAAGAATATAACAATAGAACAACAACCCCTGAAAATAATATAGTGTATTTGAAAAGTGGCATAGAAAGCATTGTATCCAGGAGCAAGTTACATTCATGAAGGAAGAAGGGTAATTAAAATAAGAAATATTCCAGATAGATGTTATGATAGGGCTTTTTATAATTAAATGAATGATACATTTTCTTCAGAGATTTAAAAGTAAATCATACTACATAAGTAAGGGAAAAGCAAAAGCTGAGAAAAGTGGGGGGAAAGATATTTATTATGATTTGTGGAATTTATTTTGTTGAAGGATGAAAATGTATTTATGTAATATATAAAGCATTTTATGAATTGAATGTCATGATTAAGAGCTTTGCCTCTGGGACCAGACAAGCCTGGGTTCCTTAATACCATAAAGTCTTTATTTCCTGCTATTAATGTGAAGTAGATTTATTGAGAGAAATAATGTTGATATAATTAATATTTGGCACATAAAGTACATATCTCAGTGTCCCATACAGAAAAAAAAAAATCTTCCAAAGGCAGAAGTAATACAGTTAGAAACAAATTGTGGGGTTTTCCCTGAAAGGTGATTTTTTATTTGGAAGATGATCTAAATTTGTTCATGGCTGAAGTGACAGGAATACTTAAAGTAATTTTTGGAAAAAAATTTTCTTCTAGCTCTACAACTGCATAGCCACATTTTCATAGAATCATAAGCTCTACTGTGGAGGATATGACTAGAGTATAGAGTAAAAGCTGCTTAAAGTCAGTTTTTTATTTGCTATACACATTCCTCATATCATTTTTTACCAATTTGTGCCCAAGAAGCACATAATAAATGTTGACTCAGTATGTAGATCAATGATCTTACATATCTAAACACAGATAGTTATTTCCGTTAATCCATCACTCAGTTCCTGGGAGATTTCTTTTCTACCTATCAGGATGCCAACCCTTGTCGTGTCAAAGGCAATATCTCAGGACTAAATCCAGCACAAATACAGCACAACATATTGCACACCAAAATCACTAAGATGAAGACATTATAATGAAGGCAAGGTAATGAGCAGAATAGCAATTTGCCATCAGAAGACAAATTTTCTTCCCTTGGAAGCAATGCTTACAGAGAATAGCAACAAGAAAACATATCTCAAACTGTTGTCCAGGGTATATTTTCTTACCGAGCAATGCATTTCTTATGATGAAAAGGAAAATGGATCCATGGCTAATACTGTTAACAGAGATAATGTGTTGTAGTAAACATTAATTTATCATTTCACTGCTAAAACCCAGAAGGAAATAAAACAATAAAGGAAGAAGGAAAAATGTAGAAAAGAAGTATATATCCTACAATAATTTTTAAAAAATAAACAGGATGATTGCCAAACAATTAAAAAGTAAAATATTTAAAGTAAAATTATCTGATTTTGAAACAAAATTAAGGTACATCGAGATTCTGTTTCCTTCCTGAGTTAAAGTAACTCTTAGTTAAACAAAACTTAGAATCAAAAGCCCTCCAAAAAAGAGTAAGTGAGGCAATTGTGTACAATTCAGTAGCATATTGAAAAACCTCAGTTATAAGTAGAAATTCTCATCCAAAAATTTTTTCCCAAATAAGTTAACTTTCTATTAGCTGATAACTATAGATATATTCAATTATCCAGTATTTAAAAGGAAGTAATTATCCTTTTGAAATATAAAAATGTTTTCAAATATTTTCAATAGTGCTGTACAGTTTGTAGGCTACTTTATGAGAAAACAAAGGGACAACAATTAAATTAATAATAATTCTAATCTAGATATCTCTAATATCAAATGCCATAGGAACAATAAAAATGCTTAACTGACACTATCATAAATAAGGCTACTGGACTAACTTTTATAGCCATGCTATTATTCACCTCATTTCATTAATTTTAGCAGTATAATTAACATGTAAGTCCTGCCAACATTCCAATTATCTGTATTTTGTCATTGTGGGTATCATTACTACCTTATCTAATAATAGCATAATATTAAAATTGATTGTTTCTTTGGGATGCCTAAGCCATGCCCACCAGCCAATCAGAACGACTGTATGCAAATTAGCCCAGCCAAGATGGCGGAGGCCACAGCCCCGGGAGAAGCCGCAAACTGAGGTCCAGCAGGGCAGATAGATTCGCAGGCAGCAGCCAAAGGGGCGGGGAGCAGCCTGCCGGCCCCACCTCTCGGCTGTGGCCTTGCAAGGGACCGATCACACAGGGCACATGCACATGGAGGCTCCATGTGCATGTGCCCCGCGATGGATTCCCAGGCGGCAGAGGCCTAAGCGATGGGTCCATTCCAAGGCCTCAGCCCAGGGGTGGGGAGCAGCCTTGGAAGGAATGCGGAGGGATCAAAGCAGATCAGAAGGAGGAAGTGAAGAAAAAAATTAAGGTGGGAAGGAAGGAAAAGGGGAGGGTGGGCAGGGGTAAAGATAAAGGAAAGAAGGAATGTGGGAAGGGAAGGAGGGGAGGGTAGTAGAAAAATGGGAAGAATGATGATGGAACAGAAGTAGGAAACAAGGAGGAAAGAAAAGTTTCTAAATGATGAGTCAGTAGGAAAAGTGTTACATAAAGGAGAAAAATTGTGTGAGAGGAAGAAGCCAATAAAGAAGTCAAATACAATTGTGCATGAAGGGGATAAGATTAAAAAAGAAAGTTAATAGGGGTGACCAGGCCGGCAGGGGAGGCAGTTAGGAGGATCAGGCAGGCAGACAGAGTGGTTAGGGCAGGCAGGCAGGTTAGCAGTTAAGAACAAGAGGTCCTGGATTGTGAGAGTACCCAAGAACTCCATATTGGAGAGGGTGCAGGTTGGGCCGAGAGACCACCCCTCCCACCCCCACCCCCCAGTGCACGAATTTCTTGCCCCAGGCCCCTAGTTGTCACATATTTATCATATATGCTCTTCATCATGGGCTTGAGTAGTTTAAATTCTCATTAGGTGTCTATTCAAGTTTTTGGAATAAGAGATGTTAGAATTCTTCATGAGATTGCATCATATGCAAAAAATATCTGCTAAATGTGACTGATGCTTACATAAAATTAACACAATAAATTGCGCTGTCCCCCAGGCCTCTGACAACTACTACTAATCTGCCCTCTGTCTTTATGAATTTGCTTATTCTGGACATTCCATGTAAAGGAATCATCTAAACTAATAAAAGCGAAATAGTAAAATTAACCGTTTCTCTGAGACAGGGTAAGCCACGCCCACCAGCCAATCAGAGCGGCTGTATGCAAATTAGCCCAGCCAACATGAAGGCCGCCACTCACGGACCTGAGTAAATGGCATTTTCCATTGTGGCAGGAGCGAAAGTGAAGCTGCGCCCTCTCCGCTTAAACTGGCTCTAGCGAAACACACGTTTGAAACAATATAACAATCATAGAATCCTCCGGAACTGAAGGCAAGAGCAGCCGGGGCCTCACAACTAAGTAACATTGTGTCATTATAGATGCTGCGAGGTGAAGCAGAGGAGGCTTCCTTAGTAGTTAGTAGGCCGCCTTAAAGGAACAGTGTATCAATTATAGAAGATAAACCCCAGGCCTTAAAGGAACAGCATCAATTATAGGAGATAAACCCCAGAACCTGCGCCCAGCCAGCCTTGCTGGGACATTGGATCAATGGGAGCTGTGGGCAGCCTTAAAGCCCCTCACCCAGCCTGGTCAGGCACGCCAGCAGGTGGGCATCCCCCGAGGGGTCCCAGACTGTGAGGGCACAGGCCGGGCTGAGGGACCTCCCGAGTGCACAGAGCGGCTGCAGGGCGGGACAGCGCAGGACCCAGGACCCGTGAGTGGGAAAGAGGCGGCAGGGTTGGAGGGCACCGCGAAGCGCTAAGAGGCGGCAGAGGGTCGGCGGCCTGCTTGGTGGCCTTCCCAGGCCCTTTGCAGAGCATCGGGGAGCGGGAAAGAGGTGGCAGGGGGTCGGTGGCCTGCTTGGTGGCCTTCCCAGGCCCTTTACAGGGCATCGGGGAGCGGGAAAGAGGTGGCAGGGGGTTGGTGGCCTGCTTGGCAACTGTCCAGGCCCTTAGAGGGGCATCGGGGAGTGAGAAAGAGGTGACAGGGGGTCAATGGCCTGCTTGGCAGCTGTCCAGGCCCTTGGAGGAGCATCGGGGAGCGGGTAAGAGGTGGCAGGGGGTTGGCGGCCTGCTTGGTGGGCTTCCCACTCCCTTTGCGG